>VDFB02390392.1:0-38767 GCA_007258455.2 Sequoia sempervirens | reverse complement strand
ATAATTTGGATCCACTAGAATGACTTTAATTTTACATGCATCTATGCATATAAATATTCTTAACCCTTATAATAAAGATGGAGTCTAACGGTCGACTGTTGCCTGTTGCTGTGCAACCAGGGTTTTGCTTGGTCCGAGCTCTTTCGGGAAGGCTTCTTAGGGCAAGTTAGGTGGCTCTCGACGCAATGGTATCTGTAATGGGGAAAAGACTAGTAGGGGCGATCAAGCATAGCGCGCAGAGAAGAAAAGAGGACTAAGTAGCGACGATTTAGTTTTGGATGACGGGGACCCGCCTTCACAACAAGGCTAGAAGAATGGGCAACCTGGTGCTCACAGCCCAGGGGGAGATGAATGTACCAAGGGGTCCAAGGCGTTTGAGTTTGGGTGGAATCAAATGGGACTCTCTCAGACTTTGAAGCAATTAGGCAAATTTCCGACAAGAAGGGGAGGAAGGGATCCTATTTCAACTCCTTCAGCCAGAACAGTCATGGTGGAGCTAGATAGCGAGCTGGATCAAGAAGTGACCTTTAATGAAAAAGTTTTTTCTAGGCTGGGCCTGATTGGGAGATTCAGGGGTTTTTGGCCAAGCCTGACTGACCTCCACTTGGATTTCAAATCAATGGGAGCATGTTTTGGAAGGGTATGTCCAAATCTATCCCATGGCTAAAGGCTTTTTCATTGTGGTTTTTGAAAAGGAGCAGGATAGAAATAAGTTTCTTTGTGAATACCACTGGGATTGGGAAGAAAAGTATACATTGTTGTTAAAGCCATGGCATCCGGCTTTTAACCCAGCCACTGAGGTTTTTGAGAGGGTTCCTCTCTGGGTGAGACTTCCCAACCTTACCTTGCAATTTTGGTTTGATTCCTGCTTGGAGGCTGTAGGGAACTCTTTAGGAAGCTTTGTAATGGTAGATGAGGGTTCCTCAAATCTGCTACACTCAACCTTTGCTTGGATTTTGGTGGAAATGGACGTGTCTAAGGAGCTTCCAGAAGAGATCTAGATAAAAACCTCGAAAGGCTATTAGGTGCAGCCTCTGGATTATGAAAGGGTACCCTTTAGGTGCATAATTTGTTTTCAAACAGGGCACTTGGTTGCTCAATGTGCCAAACATAGAATAAAAAAATCTGCTTCTTGGTGGAAAGATGCTGCTCCCTAGCACTGCACAGCGGAAAAAAGGAGGAGAAGCAAGAGAGCCCTCTTTTGAAAAGCAGGGGGGTGGAGGGTCAGGTTTTTGGGGCTCTGGTGTAGGAAGGGAAGGCATTGGTGCATGATGTTGGAAGCAAGGATCAACAACAAATCAGTGAGGTCCCGACACAAGAAGGGAGTTTGGCTGGGAACAAAGATAATATTGTCTTCAACGGTTGTGAAAAGGAGTTGAACTTCAAAAATGGGGCAGCAACACCAGAGTGTCGGGAGAAAAAAGTGGTGATGAAGTTGCAAGAGAAAGAAGTTGGGAAACAGAACGCTGATGGACAAAATCAACAAGCAATTGGCAATTTGAACGGAGATTTGATGAGCCATCATGACAAAGCAATGGAATGGCAGAAGGAGGCTGCAAGGGTGGAGGACGGTTGGCAAACTGTCAAGGGGAAGAAAGCAAAGAAAGTAAAGAAGGAAACGTTTGCAATGGTCCTACGGTCTCAAACCAAGGGAAGACCAAATAGTGACCCAAACCTTTGACCTGTTAATAGATCTCTATTAAGGAGAATTTTGGTTGTAGGCCAGTTTGTTAGGGTTGTATATGGAGCTTCTTTGGTTGATGTAATGAATCATTGTTTGTAACTCTTAGGAGGGATTGTAGGATGGATAGCTGGTAGGGCTAGGGGTTCTTGAATGAAGCTAAATGGTGTTAGAAAGGGATTTTTAAAATGAAGCTGTAATGAGATTTTCTATGTAATCTTTTATTTTTATTAATAAAATCAACTCTATTACCGACCAAAATAAAATAAAATTCTTAACCCTTATTATGGCATGGAACTAAAATCATAACTTTATAATGCTATCAAAATAGAAATATAATAATCGATATTTAGAATGTTAAACTTTTGCAACTATCTTTTGACAACCCTAACAAGCTCCTATTCGGCTAACAAAGAAAACAAGGGTTGTGACATTCCTATTCATGTTACCTCCAAGTCAACTCATTCCTACTTACGCCACAACAAAATACTTTACATTTTACACAGCTCTACTATCCTATAGGAAACCTCAAGCCTGATACATACTACCAACAAAAAGCTACCCTGGGTTAAAGATTACAGCAACAAATTTGCATACAACCATTTATACATATCCACAGAGACATTGCAAGGAAAACGATCTGATTTATCTCAACTGAAAACCACTCCTTAATGTATTAAATTAATGCAGGGTGGTATGGTCTACTTGGCCTGACACAAGTTGTGACAGTAAGTAAGCAATGCACACAACAGATGATCCCTGAATTTTTCTCTTGCTGTGAATTAAGGCGGTCATAAACATGAACCAGAGTAATGACACATAATTGGAAATGGGCTTCTGAAAACTCAAATTGTCTCTTTCTGAGTTGGTGCTGGCACAAATTGGATGACTTTCAATGGTCTGTTTCAGGAAATACAACATTCACTGAACTTACCCTGTTATCCACTCCACACCAAGACCCAGTAATTCAAAACTTATTCTAACATTACCATCCTCCTCTTTCTGGACAACAAAATGACTCTCCAATGTAAATCTGAATTCCATCCTATGATGGTCAGACAAGCATTAATTTCCCAGCAGCCTGACCCATCCCTGACAATTAAGTCGACTGACTCTTGGACTACACTTGGTCCATGCTCATTTAATATGGAATAACTAATTTTCTGGAAACTTGTGTGGATAAAGAGATAGAAATTTCATTTTCTCTGTGAAATATCCCTGAAGGAATAAAATTCTGAATTTTTTTTATATTTTTTTAAGTAGCCAGGTTCACCGGCTGCCTGGCCAGGTCCGGGTCTGGTTTGCACCATGTCCGGGTACTGGTCTGGTATGCCTGCCGGTCCCAGCAGGGTGCTGTTTTTTGGCACCCGGATCATCCAGGGCGAACCTGAGCGAACTCAGAACGAACCCAGGCAAACCCGGTTGCCCAGCGATGCTTTATAGACATTTTTTGCATTTTTAAATATTTTTTTTGTTTGTCTTTGACTGGGCGTCCTCCTAAACCCTAAAAATGACCTCTGAAACACATGAAACACCAAAACAAGTTAATTTTTGTTCATTTCTTTTGCAAACCACTTGGAATGGCAGTGGCACTGGCACTGCTTGTGGTTCATTTAATGTTCCTACATCATCTAATGTCAATTATGATGATGATATTGATGATTTAGCAAATCTATTTGACGATTAAAAGTTAAAACTAATTGTTGAACTTGATATTATTATTTTAATATTGAGCTTGAAGTTTGAACGATAAATATTTATCATGCATGTTTTAAATGACATTCAAGTTTATGGTGGTTTTGTTGTTTATATGATGCTATGTGATATTCTAATCTTAGTTCATGCTTCTAGGCTGCATATATATATATTTATGATTTTTACTGCTTTTTGTATGAACGAACCCAAAACGAACCCAAACCCCAAAATTTTTTTAGCCAAACCCGTGAACCGAACTCCCAAACCCGAACCCGAACCCGAACCCGAACCAGTACCAGAACTGACAACTTAGCTTGGAGTCTGAGTGAGTTGCAGGCAAGAACTCTCTGAATTACTTTTGAAAAACCTACAAGTCTTTTGCAGATTGGTGTGCAAGTCATCTGGCAGTAGGGATGGGTTTGACTAGGGTCAAACACATCTCACTTGTTTGATAATGATCAAACTAATCCCTGTCAGACCTGGGCGTGCAGAACATGTGATAAAAAATGACAGAGGTAGGGTCAGGAGGCTTTGGAACATGTGAAAAGCTTCCATTTTAGTTACAGGGACTGTTGGACCTGGGTGTGTAGAACATGTTACATAATATGACAGGGGTAGTGTCTGGGGGCTTAGGAACATGCCAGAAGGTTCCATCTTAATTACAAGGATGCTTCAGCTTCCTCTTTGACCCTTGTAACACATTCTTGATAAAATGTCCAAGAGGGGCCTTTGCCCTTTAGTTATTCGTAGGTGTTTTATAGCAAGTTGGTATTAGAGGCTTATGTTGCTTCAGCCTATGGGTGTTAGGTAGTTGTAGCAGAGATTTTGGGAAGTGTGAGAGCATTGGAGAGCTTGTATGGTGTAGGGATGTAGTTATACCTTAGTGTTTCATAGCAAATTGGTTGTATAGGTGTCATGTCCCCCGAAATTGTAACACTAAACTATCAAGCGTCTAAAGACAAATAAATAAATAACATACAAATAATTGTTAAATTCCAAACATGAGTAATTACAATTATAATTACCGTTAGAAATATTATAATTATAAATATAATATTAATGGTAAATATGAGAATTATCAAATACACAAAATATAATATACAAATTATGAATGAAATGTAAAATACAAAATATTAAACAATACAAGCAATTGATATTCTTAAACCATTATTATAATAATAAAATATTAGCAAATAAAATAAATATCAATATATATATGGGATGTAAGTCTAAATATTGCTATAAATAAAGATAATACAATTATAATAATTATTATTACAATAAACATCCAAATATATATATCTATATATATATATTTAGCAATTTAAATATCACTATAAATCAGTGTTCCACGGGGTTTCTGGGACGGGGACGGGGGGACAGTAGGGGACGCGGGGTCTAAGTTTGAGGCGAGGGGCTGGGGTGTAGGGTGCTGAAATACATATAGTACTCGAAAAAATAGTTATAAAAAGATGTATAAGTATAAGAATTATACATCTTGGAGACAACTAGGAGTCCCCTAGACGTCTTGAGAACACCCCAGCATCCTCAAAGTCCTAGCAGCATCTTGGAGACAGCGACATTGGTGGTGGGATGGTGGCGCTAGTGGTGGGCTGGTGGGGGGACGTTCCCCCCAAGTCCCCAAGTCTTCGAGATGTCCCCCTCTAGGAAACACGAGGATTTTTGGGGGGGATGCGTCCCCATGGAACATAATATTATAAATATCATGCAACTATCAAATAGAATAATTGGTATAACTACAATTATTAGTAACTAATTAATACCAAAATATTCACCAAGCAATTTATTTATCTACAGCTATTTATACCTGATATTATTTGCAAACTATTATTAAGTGATGCTAAGTAGCAATTGCTAAATGGAATCGCATGAGTCAACCCAAAAAGCTTTACACCAATCAGAATTTGATCAAAGGAAACAATCAAAAGATATGACTTTTCAGAAGGTAACACCTTTGCAAGGTATTTTAGAAACCACGTCTTTTAAGAGGAGGGAAATAGAGAAAAGAAGAGGACATCGAATGAAGAAAAAGCTGAGATATCTCTGCAGTCCAATAACAGTAAGGGCAATGCAAGTCTAAAAGGAGAAATAGGAAAGTAACGGGCATTAAAAAGAGAACACAGCCGGCATAATAGAATATATGAAATCTTGTCTTGCTAAGGATTATTCATATTCATATTCCTTCGAATAGAAGGGAAGAAAAAATCATCACTGCTGGAAGTAACTATTACCATATGGGGAATTAAGATAGATATATGCTGAAATCACTGTCAGCAAATTGAGTCAGAAATCAGAGGTGTGCTGGTTTAGGTAAGTTTAAATATGATTGTTAATCTATATATATATATATATATATATAATAATGATTATAGTAAATATATATGAAATAAATATATATATAAATAATTAGTAATGATTATGGTTTATATATTTATATGTGAATACGTATATAGATGCATGCTTTATAGGCGATTATGCAATAATGATGTTTGCGGCAATTATTGAGATTCATAAGTAATAATAACTCTATTCATTCGCTAGGACGATAAGTGGTATAACATAATTCCATCTATGGGATCTTGAAAGATGATTGATATCTACTCTGATGTTTTTATTAAATATATGATTTAGAATCATAAAGTGATAAGGAGGAAATGAATAAACCTTGGACAAGAACGGAATATTTATATCATCTTGATCTTATTGGATGTTATTACTGAAATTTATTGATCTCTAATGTTTCTAATGTCTCCTTGAGAAACACTTTGAATGTAAGATTCAAGTTTAAGCGCTTCCACCAGAAAGGGGTCATTACAATAGGCTTATAACACTTTATCTGATGAGTCTTAGGGAATTGTAGTAAATATTTTTTGGGAAGTGTGAGAGCATTGGAGGACTTGTATGGTGTTATGACATTGCTGTTTGTGCAAGAAAAGTCTTCGAAGGCCTATTTGAACACAAGATACCACTGAAACAGCTCGTGAGATGGTGGCTCGATGAGGAACAACCTCTCATTTTTTTGGAAATTTTCCCCATTTTGAGTTACTCCAGACCATATTACTTGTATTTTTCATATTTATTGCTGTTTTATGCTCTTTGCTTGTGAATAAATTCTGCTTTCCATAATTCTTTATGTTTTTCAACTCTAGAGTGCATATTTAGGGACTGTTTTACCATATTTTTGCACATGGGGCAGCAATGTATGCAATCAATTTACATTAAGGAAGTATAGAATCTGTTTCGATGAATTATGTGGTGGACTCTCCAGTCTCCACTGTAATTATGGATCAGTTTGTCTCTTTCAATACAATTGATACCCTTGTATTTCAATTTAGGTTGCCAGCCCCATATTGCTAAAGACACAATTATGGTTCCCTATGACCCTCACAGAACTCTTTCTTTTCTCATAAATCTCAGCTCAGTCCACAGCTCACCTGTTCTCTGTTGACCGGTTGTCAAGTCCTCAATCCTTCTTATCCATGAACAACAATATTCCATATTTTTCTGACAGGAAAGTCTTTAAGATTAGGAATGATATCAATTTTCAGCTATATCTTTGTGTTAGGTTTATAAATTATTAATTAATTGTCAGACTCTTCATAAGATTGCTCAGAGTTTCTCAGTGCCTTAAATGCAATAGATATGGAGAATGTCCATGCTTGTTCACCCGAGCTGGAAGAGATTGTAGAGAAATGGGATCAGATCAATGCATCTTCAAATGGTATTTTGATTTATCAAATTCGTATCAATGCCGACAAACGGCCTAACCATGTTTTGTTGACTGTATCAGTGTCTACACTTTGGAGGAGTTTACAACAGGCTCTTCTCAGGTTAATGATAATAATGGCTATTTGGCAGTGATTCTCACTGCTAAAGCTAAATAAAATCTTTAACTTAAATTACTGTAAATGTAAATGTTTGCACTCCCTAATAAAAATAAAACCTGGAAAGTTATTCAAACAAGCATAGAAAACAAAAGGACTTAAATACCATGTCTTATATTACTAACCCTGAGCCCCACAATTTGAGGACCAACTCCAAAGCCAATGATGTTCATCCTATAATGAACGTTGATCATAAGCCCATTCCTGCTTATCAGTTGCCACAAGGAACCCCAATGCTTCATCTGTAGTCTCTGGATATGCAAGAATTTTGTGGCCAGCTTCAGCAGCAAGGTAACATCCATTTTCAACCTAGCCATGCCACTACAAGGATATCTGTGCCTAATCTTCCTCTGAGATCCATATCTACCACTCGAGTGTATTTTGCATCTTATATTTATGCAATATGTGAGCTAAAGTATAAAACCTTCTTTCTCAGTTTGGTCAGGCCAGTTTGCACATTTTTCCTCCATCTTAGAGTGGTCCTGCCCCTTCATTGAGTCTAACTCAATATATAGATAGAGCTCGAAATAATTTTGTTCTGACTTAGTCCCTTGAGACTCAGAGGTTAGGCAACAAAAACAGGGTTATTTCTCTTTCATCTTTCATCTGCTCAAATGTCTGATTCCATTGAAGTCACAAACTTGATATAGCTCTTATCAAGGTAATGCAGGGTATCACGATATAATACAGATTGTTGGCACCAAACTGAAGATGAGTTCAATAAGGTTGTAAAAGAATTGATGAGAAGGGGCTTCAAATCACCCTCCTTGAATGATGCATTGTTCATCTTCTTGGTTGTTCTTAAGCTAAGAAGGAATATGATTGGCAGCAGAAAGATTGCCTTCTCCATGCAGTGGAGATCTTCAATATTCACCATAGTTTCCAAACTCAGCGAGTTCTTGCTGAAACTCCGAGAAAATCTCTAGGCACAGTTATGAGCTGAGTTGGGGGGTTTTGGGGCTTAGATACAATGAACAAGAGGTGTCTCTTTTGTCAAATTTACCCAGGACCTTTACCTGTTCTTGTCTGTTGGGGTACACCACACACAGAATTGGATGCGGTAGTTTACCTGATTCAGCATTCTATATTTTGTACATTTATTCTTGTAACATGTTTCCTGGTGTTTTGAACATGGTCCACCATAAAAGCCCTGACAATTTACCGATTGAGCTCATCCCATTTGACGGCTCTCTTGCAATATATTTACTTATTGCTTTAGGAGTTGAAAAATAGTTGCCTAGTCATTGGTTTCTCTGCCTGTTCCATATTTTATCCTTTGGATATTTACTGGTTGGATTTGTAAAATCACCATCTCTTTCTAAATGCCAGTCCCCTTGGATTCTTTTATGGTCAAGGCTTGGTCAGATGTCAATAATTCTCTTTTTTGACAAGATTTTAATTTTTAGCCTTTTTCAAAAAATAATTCTTCTTACATATGTTATTCCCTTATTACACACATGTTGACAATCTATTAGAGCTCCTTTAATTTTGCAAACTAGTGCATATGCCCGAGTTCAATATGCATTTAGTCCAATGACCTTTCCCTGTTTATATGTATTGAAGTTTCTTTATTAGTAATAATGAAATCTTATCTTGCAGATGGCAACAGAAATCGTCAAAGTACAAAAACTCTTGTAAAGGGAATGACCTACATTGAATTGGAAGTAAGTGTTGCAAATATTTTCTTAGTTTGCTTTTTCATGAAGATGTGTGCATCGTATTCCTGATTATACTTTCAAGAGAAAACTTTTGAATTCTATCACTTAGTCTTGGAGGGTGTTACCCAGCTGATAATATTTTCTTAGTTACCTTTTTCATGAAGATTTGTGTATCATATTCCTGATTATACTTTCAAGAGTTTTTTTTGACTTATATCTCTTAGTCTTTGAGTGTGTGACCCAGCTGAGGAATCCTTGGTTTTGTGTTTGGTTTCCTGTGTCATTAAAATAGAGGGCTTGCTTAAAATATTTGGTTTCCATCTGCTTCCTTTGTTCTTTCGCTTGGCTTTTGTGAGAGTTTGTGTTAATGCTAGGTTATCATAAATAGACACATCCATGTGATGCCCCATTGCAAATTTACTTCCTTAGACAGACTTGGGGGCAATTTATTGTTAATTGGATAAAGGGTGAATGCCTTATGTACCCACTTTAGTTTGAACTAGCCTTTATTTCTACTTTTCTACTTGGTTGCAATACTCTCTTCTTTTTGGACTGTCAAGGATGTCAATAGTATGTCTTCTTTATCCATTCGATTTTGACTCTGTAGCAGTTGATTTCACATCCTGAAAAGATGAATGTTGTAAAGAATTCTCCTAAGAAATTGCTAGAGAGAAAAATATTTTATGGTATCAAACACTTTTTGGTACCTATGTGTATATAAATTTTACTCATAATATGCTTCTTCTTGCCTGAATTTTATATTTATTGTGACAATTTCATTTGAACAGGCTTGGGTGCAGTCACTTGGTTACAGGGCGAGCCAAGCTTTGATGTTATGGAAATGCTTATATGGGAATGGGACATGGGCACAACATGTAAATGAAATGCAAGGTCTTATATTCTTGTTAGCATTTGAATTGATCACATCATCTTTACATTTATATCTTTTTTTTAAGCATTGACTTCAAGTTCTGGGATCACTTACCAATGTTCATATGGCTTATGATAATTTAAAGTTTTAAACCACAATGAAACACACCTGTGGAGGCATTCTTAGTGCTCTACCTATTACCATTTTACCTAGTGATGTTTCTGTCATTATCTCTCTAATGGATGATGGGGCATATATGTCTTTTTGTGTATACTTGTATCTCCATGTATGCAGATTACTTAATAATTAAGGACATTTGAGTTAAAAAGGTCAACTAAATCTGGTATGCAATGAAGATTGTGTATAGTTTTGGAAGGTAGAATACTGAATCTTAGGAGTTTCAAGATGGTTGTAAGGCAAGCAATTGTACCCAAGCAATGTGAGTGTATGGTATTATTTCATAGGGGATGGATAGAATCTCAGGGAAATAGCCCTCTTTTAGTTCAATTACCTAACAGCTTGTTGCCCCCCATCAAAGGATCTTTTCATTCATAGGGACTTCATTTAGAGATGTGATGGAGTTAAAAACTCACATATGGCGATATTCATTTATCAATAGGAAGGGAAAGAAGTTATTTGCAGTGGTTGGTAACTTCCATTGTCAAATTTGCAAATTTATTGCAAAATGGTACTCTGGGAAAGCTCAAAGCTGTATTTCTAATCAAGAATGGCTAGAATGAAATTGTTTCTGGGGTGTAACAAAATGAGGCTATTTCACAAATGAAGTGAGTTTGTTAAACCTATGTTCCATGGAGTTTCTAGAATGGGGATGGCAGGAAATGCGGGAATGTGTTTGGGGGATGGTGGGGGATGAGAAACTCTTTTTGGGGGACGACAATTAAAATAATAGAGAAAATTTAAAAAATATAGGAAATTTAAATTTGAATTACTCATATTATAAGGCATTAATCATACTCATTTTAGAACCATATTTCATAACACTACATGAGAGTTGTCACACAATGCAACAAAATTTCATTGTTTGCATTTTCAATACAACACTAGATATAGATGCAGAATTTCAAGTCAGAGATTAGGCACAGCAGGAGGTCTAGTTGCTGTGTTGTTTTTCTACATTTTTGTTATTTTGTAGTTGTACGAGGTTGAACAAGAGGAAGAAGTCCAAAAGCCTACCGAAAGTTTGTAACTTTGCCAAAACTTTATAAAATGATTAGAACACTCCAAACTTAGAACTTTCTTAAAATTTAGTAACTTCCAACATTTGATAGGGATATATAGGGGGTGAGGAGCAACACTTATGCAAATTGACCAGAGGAGACCCATTTGAAGACTTTTTAGATTGGTTATAAATGATGTGCAAAATGAGGTCAAATGCACCTGGGGGTCTAGACTCAAGCAAATTTTCACACTATTAGATTGAGTGCCAATACCCATCCAAGTGATTTTGTTGGAGCTTCAATTTAGACAATTGCTCTTGTTTAAGCCTATCTAAATCCTCATTAAAAAATGTGTTAAATGAGTCAAACAAATTATCTTTAATAAAGTGTACCATTGTTTTACATCCCGGTGGAAAATTTCCCTCAATTTTAGGTGGTGGACAATAAAGGTCATTGGATTTAGTATTTGTAACGAAGTCCTCTAATCCTAAAGATGGCAAGGCTTCTAATGTGTTTGCTTTTTGAGCTCTAGGTTTTTTATTATTAGATAAGGGAGGAAAGTATTTGATGCGAGTTGTAACCATAAAACTCTATAACTTAATTTGATGTTTATCTTTTAACCAAACTTTTGTTGCACAAACGTTTGCCGTTGCACCAAAAGATTGACCTATTAATGCTTGATACAACTGCTAGAGTTAATGAATCCATCGGAGGCAGTTAAGTCATGTCACGAACCCAAGTGCTACGCTGCACAACACAAGGAGACCAAGGGTGCACACCTTGCAACAATCCCCCGCTCCCCCACTCCCCCAAGTGCAAGTGAGGGGTTCAAACCTATGATCTAGACTCTGATACCGATTGTTGCACCAACGGTTGCTGTTGCACCAAAAGATTGACCTATTAATGCTTGATACAACTGCCAGAGTTAATGAATCCACAGGAGGTGGTTAAGCCATGTCACGAACCCAAGTGCTACGTTGCACAACACAAGGAGACCAAGGGTGCACACCTTGCAACAACTTTTACCAGTAAAATTAATTTTTCTTTTAATAAGAACTAAACCTACCTAATTTTTCATGAATTTAAAAAAAAAATAAAATAAAAATAAAAAATTCAAAAAATGTGGCTTCTAGTCTTTTGACCTAATAAGCTTGACCACTAAATTACACAACATATTTTGCCTTTAATAAGAAATTCTAAAGAATTGACCCACCTAAATTTTTACAAGCTTTCCAAAACTATAAAAGAAATCCAAATTTTTTCAAAATTTGTGGCTTGTAGAGCAAATTAATGAAAAAAATTTGCAATAACTTGCACAAAAATGATTGCAAAAACCTATTTTCCCCCAAATCTTCCTTGGTCATATATGTCAAAACCTAGGAAAAATCAAGTCCAAATTCACAATAGTTTGAAAGTTGTGGTCCAAACCATAGCTTTGATACCACTTGTTATGATATTTCTTGGAAATAAAAGCAAAATTTAGTAAAATAGTAGACCACTTTGAGGGGGTGACCTCCAATAATAAAAATAAAATATATGAATTCAATATAAAGCTTATGATGCTTTGGGAAAGCCTTTTCTTCCTTCTAAGCATGTCACAAGTGCTTATACTTATTACCTAAACTAATAAATAAAAATATTAAGGTTAAGCATGCCACAAGTGCTTATCCTTATTACACATAGGAATATAAGATATAAGGATCTTAACAAACCATTCAAATGACTTTTGTTTATGTGCTCATTGAAATATATATATATTTTTTTTAATATGTATTGACACTTTGAACTTGTTTTTTGGTTTATGAAATGTATTGAACTCTGAATTTTATCTATATATGAATGAAATCAATAATATGGTCCATAAATTAAGTGATAGGCATGTTTTTAAAAGCACATTTTAAAAATTAATGTAGTTTTTAATGTTTGATAAATTTGTCAAGTTATTACTAAGTTTTCCCTTGAGTTTATAATTTTTTTGGTTCAGTTTAGTAATTATTGAGTTGAGTTTAATTATTTTGGGTCAAGTTCAAGTTTTTAAACTATGGTCTGAACCATCAGAGTAAAAAGAGAAGATAAGTAAATAAATAAAATTTGATATTACTTGCTTAGATCTACCTTGGTTCACCATGGTTGTGGCCTATTCAGGTAGAGGGGGCAAAAACAACAAAAAGAATTTAGAGTGAGGTGAAAAAAAAGTAGGAAAAATAAGAGTTGTCATGAGTAAAATGATGGTATAGTTAAATTTAGTTTTTCTTTGTTCATTTTATCACGATTACAAGTTAGGGTTTAAATTGAAATATTATGTTTTTGGATAATAATTTACAACTATATCACAAAAATAGCTTTGTGTTTTTTTCCATCTATTTACTTATCTATGTGTATTTCTATTAGTTTAGATTAATAAATCTATTGTGAAAAAAATAGCTAAACAAATGCAATAAATAATATGTTTTCGTTTATTTAATTTTTTCAAAACTATACCAAATATCTCTTGAAATCTTTTAGATAGATGTATTTAAGATAGCTATATGAGTTAGGTCCAAAGAGATGTAAATGTATTAAGCCTTGTTAACTTAAACTCTATAGTATCCCTCCTATTTGTTCAAATAAATTATTTAGATCTATTGTGTCCAACTTTCCTCAAAGTCCAACTAACCTTTAGTATTTTTTTTAATTGTTTTTGCTTAGGGTGGATTAGAAATTTGGGGAGGGTGACGTGGTGGATGGGGGAGTGGGGCAGGGGTATGAATAGATATACCCTATTGTCCCTAGGGCAACTAGATGTCCCTTGCTGTCCCCCTTGCATATCCCAGCTATTCCAATTCAGTGATGGCTTTGGGGACATTCTTGAGGCATTCCCATGTCCCTAAAAAAGTCTCAGGAATGGGAACACTTGGGAAGTACTATGGCACGCATCCCTATGTAACATAGACTTACACTACCTTCCTTGAGATTTAGGAACTAAGCTTATAGATATACTAGCTAATTAAATGTTGACCTCTGTGGATGGAATGAGATAATATTTTGGGGGATTTGAGGAACTAATATGATTAGAACTATTCTCATATTCACGAATGAAAACGATTACAACTATTCTCATAGTTAGGCATGAGTATGATTACAACTATTCTCATATTTGTTGTAGATTTTTACAAGTAGTGTGACAGTCTTAGTCAAACAAGTTGAGGGTAAGGCATAAATTTCAAGGGTGAGTAGTGTAGACACCTAAAATTTGACCATACTTGACCACACAACTTTACCCTATCCTGGCCATTAATTAAACAAGTATTTATTATTTATTTAATTAATTTACCCATCACCTTTATCCCACCTTGTCCTAGCCAATTAATTAAATACATATTCATCATTTATTTAATTAATTTATCCATTATCCTTATCTCCCACCTCAGTTAAATAAGGTCAAGCTTATCTCCAAAATCCTCCAACTAAATCAATTAATTAATTACTAATTGATCTAGGCTAATTAATCCCCACTTCCTTTTTCCCCAATATTTAATTCCAATTTATCCCTTAATCTTTGTCCATTTAATCCTAGCTATTGAATTCATTCACATGGATTACAATCTAAACTTGCCATCATTTGACAAATATCCCTTCCACCTTTATCTTCTCACGTGTGAAAGGATGCAAAACTCAGACTAACTTTGCATCTCATCCTTCCATTTCATACTACATCTCCAAATCTCAATTATTCACATAAGGATATGCTCTAGTTTTGCTTTAATCAAATCCTAAGCCTAGCCCTTATCCCTTATGTGACACTTTTTCACATGACTATAACTTTGATCCAAACTCTAATCCTCAATCAATCCTAGCCATCTATCAACCAATCTATCTTGGTCCTTCATTTCTCTTATAGAAATTCTATCTATCATATTGTTATGCTGTTGCATTTTCCATCTACTTCTTCCATAGTCTTATGCTACTTCATTTTCTATCTAATTCATCTTCATCATATCCTTATGCTATCTATTTGATCTTTCATCGTACTATCATGCTGCTGGTTTTATAAGCAACCACATTCTATACATCAAAAGAGCAAATCAAGAGATTCTTGGATGCAACTCTTTTTCTAGCTCAATCGGAGGAGAAAGGAGTGAATAAGTTAAAAAGTTCCATTTGCATGCTTTGAATCTTTATGTTATGTCTCTTGTTCATTTTTTTTTGTCTTCAACTAAAATATTGGGGATTTAAGCCACTTTCAGCTTAGTCAGATAGTATCCCATTCCCCATGAAAGGACCTAATCATTCCAGGTTCTTTATTTGGGAAAGATATACTCTTTCAGTTGCAATAGCTAGAATGGAACTGGTGTTTGGGTTCCCACAAAGCTTCTCTTTCTTTTGGTTACTTCAATCCTATTTTTCCTCAGATTTTAGAGCTATGGTTTGAACCCTAGGTGTGCCCCCATTCACAAGTGAGTTAAATGAGACGGGATTTTAGGGCTATGGTTTGAACTGGTGTCAGGCCTTTTGGAATGAATGGGCTTGAAACTGTTTCCATATATGTGTTTATAGACCAGCAAAGTTTATGTTACCTTCCTAATAATCATTGTAGTCAGAATCATCCTTAGCATCAATCAGCGTGACTGAAGAGTAACAACACTGTTACACTTTTCCAGGAAATTCAACAATTGAAAAATGAAATAAAATACTAAAAATTACTGTTTTTCTATTTCATGGTAATTATATTTCAGACACAAAAAATAAAATAAGACTGTGTTAAGTAGTTAAAACATGTAACAATTACATTTTGGTAAACCACATAATCATCATATAACAATATGTACATACTACATAGTTAAAAGTTTTTAAATTTCAATTCCAAAATTGTATCAGAGTCTGAATTTTAAATTTTACAGTTTACATGGTTTAAAATCTAGAGTGCTAGTACTGCTGTCAAGTATAAAATACGAGAAGTTTATGCGATGCAAAACTTGAATGTAAGCAGTTTTGTCCACTGAGCGCAAAGTCTGTGCTAGTAGTACTATTGTTGAATTCGGGAAGGGGAAGTCCAAAGGACACAAGCCTTGGCCTTGTTTAAAATACCACATCCGACAATGCAAAATTCTTGTCTGCAGATATGGGCTTTTCCCTCCCAGTGACCTAATCTGAGTCTGCTTCACTCTTGATGAGTTCAATTGCTTGATTGTTACAGCTGCCTAATAATAGTTAAATGCTTGAAATTCAAAAGAATAAAATTATAAAAGACATCAAGATATAAGAGTTTAATTTGCTAATTGCTTGATATGAAGGTGAAGGTTGTGGTGCACATGGACAAAGATCATACATATGCTTTTGTTCTGATTGGTTGTGGTTCCTGGAGTGTATTTGTTCAAGCATACTCCATGACCATTCTCAAGCATAAACAGTGTAGGATTGGTTGAGAATGCAAATAACCAACTTCTGAAGATTGGAGGATTAGTGTCAAAATCCTCTACCATGTTCCTAGCATATTAGGTTTTAATTAGAATTTAGAAAATTTATCTTCAAAATCAAATAATAAACCAAAAGAAAGGAAATTTAATATGTATTATTAATTAAGAAATGAATCAAAAATCATCTCAACCTTGGAAATACTAGAACTAGACGTTGAAGGAAGGGAATTCAAGGTAGAAGCAATTGCACTCTTCTCTTGATATGATTGACAGAGCCCTTAGCATCCCACCATATGTGGCTACTATTTTCCATGATGACTCTGAAGATGGACATGGCTTTGGTTCTGCCCCCAGAGAACACATTGGTGTGGATTAGGTTCATGAATCCTCTTTGAAGACTTTGTGTTTTCTAAGCTGTGTATCTCTTCTCTAACGGATTTTTTTGATGATATAGTTGATGAATGGTTAGACAATCTCATTGATGGTACAGTAAATGGGTATAGCTAATATAAAGACTTATTGATTATGTTCTTTTAGCTCTTTCATATGGTGAAAGCTGCTTCATGGGTGATTTATATGTGAGATATGTTTTGGGAAGTGAGAGAGTTGAGTTCTTTTGAGCAAATTTGAAAACACTGGCAAAATTGAGATTGAAGTAAAGACAGTTTACACTTTCCCTTTTATTTCCTTATTGGTTGATAGCTTAGTTTTGCCGAGCAATGCTGAGCTGAGAGGTGAGGATAGTAGAATGCTCCTGATCGGTTGATTTTCTGCTTTAGCCTAAGGAGATCAAACTCCTGTATAAATAATGATGATAAAAAAGTTTGAGAAGGAAGGTTTCTCTTTTTCTGTTCAGAGTGGGAGGTTAGAGATTCTCCTATTAGAGTTATGGTGTTTTCCTTGAGACATGGCTTGATTTTGCTTTTGCTCCTAAAATAAGGGATGGAGGGATGAGTTGCTGGAAGAGTAAGACGAGCTGAATGGTGTCAGAGTTGGTACATGGCTATCTGGATGGCTGTCTATAAGGGCTGGAGCTGTTTCTGTGAGTGTGAAGGATTGCATTTGGGTTAAATTGGCAGATGATTGATGTTTTCTGCCGTGTGAATTTCAATTTCAAGATTCCTATATTCTCAGTTTGATGTTGAATTTCTGGATTCCTAGACTCCTTCAGCTCATCATCACTTATGCTATGAGAACTCATAATGACATTGCAAGAAATAAAATTTATAACTTTACTATATAAACTTAATGCAAGGGCTCAAGATGCAAGGATTTTACTTTTGTTTTCTTATTTCAGGTCGCACGAAGCACAAAGGTAGAGGATACACAAAAAATCATATAAGCTTTATTTTATCAATTATTATTTGATTCATTTACCTAGCCATCTCTTGCACTTCTTTATAAAAGAGCACAAGCATCTGGAGTTAGGGTGTTGGAGAAACATATCTATTTTTGTAAGTTTGATGTCATGCCTGAGTTATTATAGAGCATACTGAAAAGAGGCTGCTTACCATCTTTGATATATCTGTGTGCTATTTTATATTTGTATGTTTGAATGTGAATATGGAGAAAGCTTTAGGTTCTAGACAATCCTTGGATCACATCTGCAATAATTTTTATAATGCAGCTACTCCAAAACGCTATTAGATAGTACAATATCATGGGCCTCTATACATAACATTGTATTGAAGTTCTCTGATATCCTATTTTCTTAGTGAATCCTTACTCCCATTTGTTTATAAACATTGTTGTATGAGTTTGAAATACAGTTGATCAGCCATAATCTTGATTAGAGCTGTAATGAATGACTTGGATTGGACTGTTCAAAATGGAGATCTGATTGCATTTCAATAATTTTACTCCAACTTAAGGGGTCTGCAATGGTTTCTTTTTCCGGTGCCTGTAGACTAATTAATGCCTGTTAGGGGCTGTATTTTGATTATGGTTAAAGCTTATGGGAGGGTATTGAATTTTTTGTGAAGCATATGGTGAATTTTGGAGTTGGAATTTGATGGGCACCCTACTTGGCAATCTATTTTCTAAAGACAGTTATAGTTTCTTGTCATTTTACTTGCAATGCTGCAGCTTCAATTGGCGTTCTGGATTTTCCCAAATGTCAAATGAATTTCAATTTCATTTTTGACTTTTAGTTCCTCATTTAAATGCAATATTCTGAGTCATTGCGTTGAATCAGGCTTGAGCAAACACTTCAGAGAAGCATTGGAAAAGACAGCAGAGTTCAGTGTATTGTCCCTTAAAGATGTTTATTTTGCAGCTGATGGCACTTGCAAGGTAGTTTTACGTACATGATTGCATATATATAGCATACTGGAGTGAAAATAGTGATTACTTAAAATAGTTTTTCTCTCATACTTCATTTGATTGAGAGGAAAGAGTATAAGTTATAACTCATTGGATGATAGGTGCATGGATAATGCGATGTTTGCAATACAACTGATAGTTGTTCCTATAACTCTGATTTGTTCTTAAAGAAATTTGATTTACTGGTATGGTGGCAGGAGGTTACAGATTCTATTCTGTTTGGGAGATGGGTTAGTTATAGAAACAGTTGTAATTCCATGTAAGAGAGGGCGCACTACCGTTTGCGTGTCTAGTCAAGTAGGCTGTGCAATGAACTGCCAATTTTGCTATACAGGAAGGCAAGTACTCTTATCTGAAATGAAATTGTCAGGCCTTTCCTTGGATCTTCTGGTGAAAATACTGTTATACATTGTAGTACTTATGTGATATTATACAGAAGTTTATGCTTGCAATGCCAACAATCTGGTGGTATTTGATGCATGATTACCTTATGCTGATGCATACATGGGTCTTTTATAGGATGGGTTTAAAGAAAAATTTGACTGCAGCTGAAATGGTGGAGCAGGTTGTTTATGCCCGTCGTCTTTTATCAGGAGAGGTTGGTCCAATTACAAATGTTGTATTTATGGTATGCATCTTTTCCTCTTGCATTCAGTGTCTGATTGATGAGTGATAGATTAGTGTTCACATGAAATCAATATTCCATTGATGTGCCAATAATGTTTATTTGGATAGATCCCAGAGTTTAATTTATTTAAAATTTGGGTGTGTACACAGAAGAAAGGTATATTTTTGAGGTGAAGGGGCTTTTGGCATTGGTTTGTTCCTTCCATACACTAGTTAAATTTGATATTGGGTTTTCTTCACGGCTTCCTGCATACAACTGCCATTATAAATGTCTGAAATGCTCAAAGCTGCTTTTATGCTATTCTATATTCATTTTATTCCTTACAACTATTTTGTGTTGGATTTAGATAGCTATCTACACCAATAATAGTTAGAATAGAAGATCAGCGTGAATCCAGTAATACCTTTAGGCATAACAGAAATCTTGCCAGTCTGGGATCTTAGGGCCTTTTCCTTTATAAGGGAACCATCTACAGCTATAAACAAATCATCAAGGTAGAATGCTAACAGTACCCATTGAGCTCACCAGTAGAATACAAATTGAAAAAAGTTAATAATAGGGCCATCAACCAAAATCCAATATGCGTTTCACATAATCATCTTGTGTTTATGCTTAACACAGTTTCACATGCTTTAATATACTAGGTTCTATGAGTGTCCATGGTATTCCTCCATAAGTTGGTTGGATTATGCTCAATCCATAATTATAAAATTTGCACAATATGAATTGTATGACACTTGATGAAAATATCAAATGGCTTTAAATTCCTCTCAAGTCACCTCAAATAGCCTTGTAACCCTTAAATTTGAGTTTTCATGATGATGCATAGTATTTAAAAAATTGTTCTTCAAATTTTCAAACTATATTTCATGTATTGATACATGTTCCATTGGGCGACTAATTAATCTCAAGTTGGCGAAATACAGGCTGTATCATTTTTAAAGGGTTTTGCCAATTGGTCACTGCAGGATGTTAGCAAAATTTTAAAAAATGTTGTTAAATTGTTAGTATGCTGCAACACAATAGAGAGATTTTAGTAAATCATAAGAAGATTTTTGTTTTGCTTCTAGGAGACATCAGGTGCCCGATCCATCCTTTTTTCCCAATTTTCCAAACTTGTAATTATGCTTTGAACACACCAAATCAATCTTGATGATATTGATTTAGTTATGTTCATTGGTTAAATCTCCTAGCATTTCTTATAGGTTGTAGGTGACACTGTGACATCATTAGTCAGTTAGACTGATCTGAAAAGTGGATCAGTTTAGTGGACCGGTGGGGTCAAGCTAGAACTCACCTGAAGTGACATTGTTAGTGCTTTGTAAGTTCACCTGCAGCAAGAACCAGAAGTTTTTCAGTCTGCTGAAAGTTCACCTGTAGTAGTATTGAGAGTGATGTTTCACTCCAACAGTCAGTTGGCTGTTTCCAATGCTGTCTCTACTCCAGTTATTATATAGAACCAACAGCTAAAATTGCTTTAGTTGGGGTGATATTATTGCTTGTGGCAATGCTGCAGGTGTGACCAAACAGTGAGGGCACATATTCGGGTGAGTTTGGTGGTGTCCAACAATTGCACAAAGGGACAAAATGTCATGTGGGTGTTTGTTGGCAGCATCAGAGGTTGAAACATAGAGGAAGCAAATTTGTTAGGGGGCAACCATTTACCCGTATTTTGGGTGGCAGCTATTTTCCCCTATTTTGGTGGCAATTTTTTTCCTCTATTTTGGTGGCAATTTTTTTCATGATTGGGTGCATAATTGTTTATTGTCCCTAATGGTGACTATTTTTTAGAATGGCGGCATCAATTCCCTAATTGGGCAGCGACTGTTTTCACTAATTGGGTAACTCACTGATGGGAACATGCTTACCCTTGTTGGGGTGCATCTATTCCTCTTCTAGCATGTTTTCTCTCCTCATTTTGTGGGCATGAGTTTCATCAGGCAAGGTAACTGACAATGTGATTTCCTTACAAGACTGTAATTATTATTGTTAGTGACGGTTATGTGCAATGACCACCCACATTCCTAGGGGAGAGTATCAAAAGGGATAGAAGCAAAAGGTGAAGAGTTGCAGGGAAGAGAAGCTTCTCTGTTTTATGGCATGGGAAGCCATGTTTGAGGAGGTTGGCTGGTTGGATAGTGTTAGCTGAAGCCAATAGGCTGGTTTATGTTATAATTGTGAATAAACACAAGACACAGGATCAAACAATGAACAAAAACACCTTCCACGCAAAGAGTTGCAAATAATGATTTGCTATATCCTCAACAAGAAAATACTTACATAATGAACCTCAAGAATCTTCAAGATCGTTAGATCAAGAGTAGATAATACAATGAGTGTGAGTGCTTTATAGGAGCAAAACCCTAAATGATAAAGGGATTAGATCATGACAAGTGTCGTCATTATGTGTGATGAGACAAAATGATCTAATAATAGCTCACTCTAGTTAACCAAAAAAACACTCCTAAATTTAGTTTAAGTGCATGAAATGAATTAGACTAATAATCAATTAAAGATTAATTAATTATTAGCTAATGCATGATTACTTTTAACACCCCCCCAAGATGAACTTAGGGAGTAGTTAAAAACCCTAAAAAGAGAATGCATGACAAACAAGGCTTGATGAGGTACCCATGTACAAACAATCTAATTGCTCACAACTAGAGAAATGGAGAAAACCTCATGGGTGAAAACTCCTCTCCAAAAGAGAGAAGGGCGAATGAAGGATTGAAAAAGCCTCCAAACAATTTCCCAAAAGGAATAGGAACATGAAGAACCTCGCACACGCACGGAGAAGTTGTAGACAATTGTCGAATGATGACTGCTATATTGCTGAAATAAAGAACCTCTAAAATAGATGATGATTAGGATCAAGAAGACAAGAATTTGCATGAGTGTCCCCAATGACACTACTTGAATTAGATGGCGAACAAAGGCAAACATTTGGAAGTCAAAGATACAAATGGCTTAAGTACTAATAGTTTGAAGAACATTGGTCAAATGAAAATAGAAGGTTGCCTCTAGAAATAGGAATGCAAGTGTCCATATGGTAAATGCTCCATCTCACCAAAATGCATGGGTAACCAACTGCTGCATCCGCCTAGTACATAAGAACAAGAACCAGATGCATAGATCACTCCAAAAACGAAACCAAGGAAGCATTAGCACCAATAGTAGAAACCCCCCATAATGCGGAAAAGGGAGAGCCATAATAGGTCCACTGAAACTATGTGTCACCAAGAAGAGCATGTAGAAGAACAAAGAACATCAAAACATGCAATTGAAAGTACCTGCAAATAAAAAGGGTGTGCAAACAAGGCACACACGCATGAGGCAAGAATCACTGGGATGCAATGCTGTCGTGGAAGGAACACTCACTTGACAAAGGTGTGATGGAAAAACAAAGGCACTCACAACCCACCCATAACATTTTATATCATAGTGTGAGTACAAAAGGCACAATAGGATGTGTGAAATTCCCAAAAAGTATACACCAGAATGACACTTTATCTCAGTGCGTCTACAAAAAAGAAATTGCATGCAAAAGATGTTCAAAATGTCCAAATAGGATAGAAAGCTGGAAATACATGTAGAACAATGTAAAACAAGTCATCCCACCCAAACAAAAAGTTTCTAAGAGATAAAATGTCTAAGTAATTCACCAGAATGTGAAAACACAAAAAACTGAAATAAATTTACTTGGAGAAAAATTTGGAAAAATTGCATAGATGGCTGTGAAGGGCTCTAAAAGACCGTCCCAATGTCGTTGGAATCACAAAAAATGGAGAAATGGGTCAAAAGTTGTGAGCTTGGGAGTGAAAACAACACCTCTGACTTTCACAGGTGATAAAATGTACCGGCAACAAAATTTGAGAAAAAACCAGCACCATTGGATAGTGCTTAGAACCATCTTTTCAACAATATCTCGTTTGTCCAATTTCGGTTATCGTGCAAAAAGTTATCACGATTTTCCCAATCTTGCTAAAATTGCAAAACAAAAACAATTTTTTTTAGCTCCTCAAGGGTTGGGCATTGGTTGCCCATATGACTTTGGTGGCTGATTTTTTTTTTTTTTAAAAAGTAATGAAGATTTCAAATTTTCTCCTATAACTCTAGTTGAGAAAAAAACTCAAAAATTGAGAAAGGGTTCATTGAATCCATGCTTTGATACCATGTTAGAAATGTGAATAAACACGAGACGCAATGTCAAACAATGAACAAAAAACACCTTCCACGCAAAGAGAGTTGCGAACAATACTCTGCAATATCATCGACAAGAAAAACTTAGACAATGAACCTCAAGAATTTTTAAGGAGATCTTTAGATCAAGAGTAGATAATACAATGAGGGTGAGTGCTTTATAGGAGCAACCCTAAACGCTAAAGGGATTAGATCATGACAAGTGTCGTCATTTTGTGTGAGGAGATAGAATGATCTAATAATAGCTCACTTTAGTTAATAGAAAAAAACACTCCTAAGTTTTAGCTTAAGTGCATGAAATGAATTAGACTAATAATCAATTAAAGATTAATTAATTATTAGCTAATGCATGATTACTCTGATAGTTAATTATGTTAGCCAATGCCAAGTAGATTGACTAGTTTGTTGAGGCTAGTTTGCAAAGGGTGTTGAAAGTAGGAGGAAGAATTCTATTGCAAGTATGGTGGAGCAATCCTTTAGGCATCCAACCGAGTGGCCGTTATTCTCCCATTGGGCAATTGTAACAACTCACTCTAGGTTGCATACTAAGCAATTGGGGTGTTGTACCCAAAATAATTTTTTTGCTTCATTGAGGCATTTTGATAAGATGGTCAAAATCTTGTAAAATTGTCAAAAATCAACAAATGTCAAAGTTTCTAAAATAGCAATTTGCTATTCTTAGAAATTTCTGAACAAAAAACGGATCATGGGTCTTTTTTGGGTTTATTGTCAAAAGGATACTTGCATATTCTTGAAAATTTTGAAATTAGGGTTTCAGGTCCCTATTTTTAGAAAAACCCTTAAAATAGGATCTTCCCAGAAATGGCTCAAAACAATTTTGATTGGTTGATTCTTCATCACGATCACATTGGTCCAGTTAGAATCATGAAAAAGTCAATTTTGCCTTGGTGGGTCTATTTCACTTTTTTAGAAGAAAAGTTAGGACCTCTGAGGTCATCAATGGAGGATGGCTAGATACCAGGTGTTAGAATCTAAGCTTCAAACACTGCACAGAGCAATCTATGGAGAAAGATGCTTGGAAAACGGTGAACGGTGGAGGGAAATTTCAAAAGTTGAAAAATGCAAAAAATAAACTAAGTCTGGAAAAGCTTGGACGCCTTGTTTCAAGGGAGATGCTTGTCAGTCAATGCCTTGGCCAAATTTTCAAATTTCCATGCACGTAGAATGATAAAAGCAATCACAATGGTGAATGCGGTTGCGTTGTAAATAGCATAGTCAACCTAGTTAGCAAGACGGTTGAATGCGAAGCGTGAAGAGGTGAAAATCTTCGAAGAGTTGCTAACATTGGAGGCAAAAGTGCCCCTATAGGCCATGAGCGCCCATGAATTCAAAGGCTCAAATGTAGTTGTTTGGACTTGTAGTTTGGGGGTCCTCTTCAAAATGGTCCTTTTCAAAATTCGCCCAGCTTCGTGATGAATCCAACATCTAGTTCACAAGATTGATCAAACACTCGCAGAGGAAGATCAAGCAAGAAATGCTAAAAGCCAAGAAACTCAAAGTTGATGAAGTCTATAGTAGAAAAGCACCCCTGCAAGCTAGGGGCGCCCATGATTTTGAAGCACTAGTTTCAATATTCAACTTTCACGATCTCCATCAGGCCCTCCTTAGATTTCGTCCAACTCTGCAATGAATCCATCTGCCAACTCAGAAGACTTGTCGAACACCGACAAGTGAAGATCGAACGAACACCCAAAACGAAGGAAAAGTTGGAAAATTCAAAAAATAGCTAAAGCAGGAAAAGCACCCTGCTAGCAAAAGGTGCCCAAATTTTTGAAGCATCAGATGCTGCTTTCAAGCTTCATGACTTCCAAGAAGTCTTAGTTATGATCAGGCTTCATGACGAGTCCATCAGCAAGTTCAACAGAGCAGTCAAACATCCGGCAACGAAGACCAAACTGGAGCATTTCATCAAGAGCTGCAAAGTGAAAATTGTATCTCAGAAGAACAAAAGTGTCCTTGTCAGCTAGGGGCACCCAAACTTTTGAGCCCTCAAAATCAACTTTCAAGATTTGCACAACTAGTCATCCTTTATGGAATTCTTTAGGCTTTTCATTGAACATCTCAGCCTAATCACGGGATCCATCAGTCATCGTTGATTGCAAATCGAAGCACGAGAGGTAAATTGGAGGAGCTTGAAAATCACTGAAAATTGGTTTAACATTGGCAAACAAAAGCACCTTATCTCAAAAAGGCTCCCAAGAATTCAAGCCATCAAAACCACTTTTTAGGGTTTGTAGCTTCCAAGAACATCTTCTCAGATTTGATCATGCTCTATAGTGAATTTGTCAGCCAAACCTTAGGATCAATCAAACGTCCAGAATCAAGGGTCAAACAGAGGCAGTCTATCAAGGAAAATTTGAAAATTTTCAAAAATATTCCAACACTGCCAAAACTTGGACGCCTAATCTCAAGGTGGCACCCAAGTCAACTTGAGTTCACAATTTTTGAAGACTTTCTCTTCCTCAAGACGTCCCAAAATTTGGGGGATTCTTCTAGTTAACTAATGCTTCCACCTCCAAATGTTATTTAACAAGCATCTAAGCGTCCAAACTTCATTATTTTTATAGGTCAACTTCAAAAGCAAACTCGCCATTTTCTCTTCAACAACATTTGAGGGATCAAACGAAGGCCATTTCCAGATTTCTTCATAGTTCTGAATTCTGGTTGCACAAAAGGACATCTTTCTAGAATATATTTTTCTAGGGCATTAGTTTTTAGATGCAAAAATACATCATCTTCAGCTTTTAGCAATTTGGGTTCTCTTCTTTTTCAATCTTCTCCAAGATTGGAATTTTTTTCCTCAACTTCTTTAGCTTCCTCTGTCTTAGGGTTTCTTGCATGTTCAAGCAAAATCAATCTTTTCACAGATCTGACCTTCTGGGTTCATTCAGCACAAGATTGGCCACAAAACTCACATGCCAGATTTTTCTAGAAAAGTTGCCCTGTTGCCTCCATTTTTTAAAGTTTCTAAAAAAATCATCTTTTTCAAAAATTGACATTCTGGGTCTACTTAGCACATAGGTGCCTACAAAACCCATGTGTCAATTTTTCCAAGGAAAAATTGCCTCGTAGCTTCTACCTTTGAGAGGTTCTTGCATGTTCGTGAAAAAGTCATTTTTTCAAAAATCTGACATTCTGGGTTCATTGAGAAAGACATTCTCAACAAAACTCACGTCTCAGAATTTTTCAAAAAAACTGCCTCTTGGTGAAGCTATTTTTAGCCTATGTGAAAAAGTTGTTCAAGCATAGTTGTGTGCCTAGTAATTCTTCCAGTTTTTTAGTATGCAGTTCTCTCAAATCAAATTCAAGACCAAATCGGTCTTGATTCATGATTTCATGAAAACACTTGACATCGACTTGCATCAAGTGCATCCGGTGGTTGATTTGGACACCTTGATAGGCGTAGACACCATCACAATCCAAGACCTTGAACAATCTGAGTTACTTGAGGCAGCCTCTTTTCCCATCTCGGCACAAAATATCGAGTTTGTAATTGCTTGTGTCAAGCATTACAACCCCACTTCATGGAAAATCCAGTTAGTTACGGTGAACAATTTGCAGCCTCAAGCCAAAGGACATTGAAAGGTGTTTTTCTATTCCACCATCTGCAAACAACTTGATTGTGTTGGTTGAAGAATGCGAAAAGGTGTTTAACACGTGAAGGGAACAATGCCAGAAAAGGATGGTAGAAGGGTGGCTCAAAGAGAAACGAAACAATTTGCTAAAGAACATTGGACGTGGTGAATTCAGGGATGAGTTTGCTATCATAATCACTTTGCTCAACCGTGTCACGGGTCAAGCAAAAGCACACAAGTTTCAACCATGGATGTTTTACATCATGTCTCAGCTTGTCAACAACGAAGAACATTATGACTGGTTTGCTTTGATCGACGACACTCTGCACAGTTAGATGACATGATTCTTCAAAGCCCATGAATTCCATATGGTTTCATACCTCGTATATCTGATAGCCTTTCAAGGCCAGTTTAGAGGGTTGAATATTGTTGGAACTCTTGGTGTGCAGTGAAACTCTTGGTGTGCAGTGAGTTCATGAGCATTTCTTGTAGCTAGAATTTTCACAATCAGAATGACACTTCAAGCGGGTAAATGACCTTTTTTTGATGCACACAGTGAGGAATCTTGATCACGAGTTACATATATGCTTTTCACTGGAAGCTAGATTGGCAATGGCAGATTGGGCTGATTGGTTCATCCAATTCCCCACATTTTCCTACATTCACGTATATGGTTTCTTAGGCACTCCAGCCATGCTACCGCGTTATCCATCAGATAAGATGGTATTCATGGAGTTCCTAAGACAATTGCATGAGGTACACTTTTCTGTGTAATAAATGCAAGTCTGCTGCCAACTTTCCTTTTGAGATGGGTATACACAAATGCAAATCAGCAGCTGACGCTAAGTCAATGAGCAATGAAATGACGAATCTTAATCTTAAGTTTCTCATAGAAAGACGCTCATATGACCCTTGGGGTCTTTTGGCATCTCGCCTTGGCAGCAATTCTTCACATAAACCTACCATGGAGGATTATTGGTTTAGCTGTGAAGATCAGTTTGAAGTGCGTAGATGCAATTACAGTAGGTTCACTCTTCCACAAATTGCTGATTTCTTATCAGAGGTTGTGGAAGGTTTATTAGATGATGATGGGGAAGTCATACTTCCCACATGTTTTAGATATCACATTGACTCGCAGCCACTTCGATCCATTGATTGGTACGCCAAAGAGAGCACCTCCATTGTGGAAAGGACAAGCCGGGTTGTGAAGAATAGCAAGCTATTCTTGGATAGCAAGAAGACACGGAAGGTAGTTACTCCAATTACAAAGCTGCCACCGGTTACAACCACACTACCTTCCACTTCTAAATGGAAACCCAAAGTGAAAGTGATAAGCAATCCTCCAGAGGGTACAAAGGGTAGCAAAATGTCAAGACATTTGAGGGAAAAGATGAAAGTTGCTGATGTAAATCAGCAAGAACAACAAATGGAGACAATTGAGGATACAATTGAACCAGTGCCAGAAGTTGAAGCAGAGCCTCCCAATCCTTTGTCACCACCGCAGCCATCTCCAATTCACATTGACTTGGAGCCTGATTCACCAGTTCATGACATCTCCACACCAACTCACTCATCACGAGTTGATGAGATGAGAACTAATCCTCCCAGCAAAGTTAGTCAAGACTCTTTGTCTTGGCTTGAGAACATCTTGGGTAGATGTCATGCCCCCAAAATTATGACGCTAAAATATAGAAATAACTAAATATTGAAATACAAACAAATATATATATATATATATATATGTTATTAGCATAAATAATAAAATAACATATAATATAATTACAATACATATCATATAATGATAAGGTGTGATAAAATCATAAATATAATAATCTATATTCTATACTAAATAAACAAACATCAAACATAAAATATAATAATTAAATAATAAATGCAGAAATAAAATAAACATATTCTAAAGCAATTGTAATTAGAAATATATAGCTATTCCCATTACACTAATGATAATCAAGTAGCGATTAGTTGAGTAGGCTGCACTTAACAAATGCATACCAATGAAGGGAAGCGCTGCCTTATAAAAGCAGCAAAAGAAATCAAAAGTGACATTTCACTCAAGGCACTATTTAAATAGAGCCATATCATGCAGAAAAGGGATCAATCAGGAGAGAGAATAAGAATCACAGTTGGCAGAAATAAGAATAAGAATATATTCTGAAGAAAGAAGTACAATCACTGGCTGGGAATCATCGGTGGCTAAGAAGTCTTCATTGTACATAAATTGCTGACAGGAAATAAGGGAAAGGCTCTGCAGATCGGTAGAGATCAGGTGAGTATTACCGTATATTTGAATACAAGTTCATAATTACTTATGTATATAGAAGGTGAGAATAGTGGATTTAGGTGTGTCGATTATCAAATATATTATTAATTCAAATGTTAGTTGATAGATATATTTAAATATATTATGATTTATGAATATATTTAAATATATATAGATGGATAAATATATGGGGAAATTGAATGACAGGTTAATAATTGATAAGTATATATTTAGATATATATATTATGATGATTGACAAATACAAGGTACAAATAATAATAATAATAATAATAATATATAATGATGCTTGCAACAATTATTGGGCCTTATAAGCAACTATGATTCTTTAATATAAGAATGGATAGATTTATGTATGTCTTTATCCTATGATCAATCAAATGTAAGGATGAGGGAAGTAAGTTAGGAGGATGTTGTTTACGGGCCTCCCATGCTAAGTACGCCACTCCGAGGGTGGAATAGTCTTGGTCAGATGTTCCTGCCACTTGGGGCCAAGAGGTGGGTATCTTGGTTGGACGCTCATGCTTTTGGGCTTAGATGGGTGAATAGTTCACAGGCAACCCTTTCGAGACCTTCCTATCAAGCCAAACTAGGATTGATTGTTAGGATGGATTCAAGGAGTCTCAATCATAAGGAGGATGGATAAGATAGCAAGGATAGGGAAAACAGATACTAAGTAGGCCACCCCATGTGGAATGACTAATTGCGCCTCATGAGGGCCAAGGGGTGGGTAGTCTTGGTCCACTCATGCTCTTGGGCTTAGATGGATAGCTTCGGGCAGACTTATCCTGTTTCTCATCCAAATCCTACTATGATTAAAACTTCCACTATGCATTATGGATAATGGTGGTCTAGGTGGTTAGAAGTAATTATGTATTTTTGTATAGCTTAAATAGATAAGGCATTTATTATGTTTTGATCACATGAATTATATTTCCAATATTATCTAACATGTTTGTAGGACTTAAAACCAAGATTTATCTGTTTTAAAGCATTTAAGTGGTAAGTTATAGCCCTAGCTACATTGAGCTTGTGATTCTAGGATGAGACTTAGGGATATCCCAAAAAGGGGACATTACAGTAGAAAGAGAAGAAAGCCTTCTTACTAGTTGGACTTTGTAGAGTTTGACAATGTCTACCAAGACACATCTGACAAGAAACTCAAGAAGGAAGTCCACATGGAGAAGAATGCAGACAATGAGGTGGTCATTGAAATTGCTACACCATCAGTTGACAAGGACACCTGCAAGGTTGAGGCCGATGATTTCACATTGGTCAAAGCCAACCTTGGGAGAAGTACACGACAAGCTGATGTAAATCTCTTTGAGCTTGCAGCAGTTAGCTTGAAGGAAAGAGTGGTCAAAGATAGTGAAGACAAGGCAGCCCTCAAGGCTGAAAATAAGCAGTTGCGGCAGTACATCTCCAACTTGCTTCACGGTACTTCACACATCACCGCCTTGCTCCCACAGATGTTGGAATTATCTACAGAACAAAATCAACAAAGTCAATTGGTTATTTATGGGAAACACCTGAGTGATTGGGTAGAAGATTTCATCACTAGGGGCCGATTCATACTTGTAGAGATGTACCAGTTGAAGTACAATGCCCATGATCTTCGCTAAAAAATTCAGGAGTCAGAGCAAAGCATGGCGAAAAGGAAACCTAGAGATGAGATCATCCTTTCTCACTTGAGGATGGCATATGATTTAGTCACTACAAAAGAAGACAAGTAGAAGCTTTTTACTTGGAGAGAACAACAAATCTTCAAAATAAAAACACATGAAGCAATCTCTTTAGAAATGATTGAATTCAGACAAAAGGTGGGAAGTGCTCTCAAATTCGTGAGAATGTTTGTGTCACAAGTCCCTTGCCAGTATCAACGTGAGGATGGTAAGTACATTGAGCTTGGCGAAGTGCAAAAGGAATTTTAGGACCTCATCCATAGTACTTTCAATTGTGACCTTGTTGACTGCAAGTTGAGTCAAGTTGCAGCCATGTCAGCGAAGTTTGATGAAGCAACTGAAAGGAGAAGGGATTTTCAGAATCAGATTGCGGATGGTGAGGAGATGCTGCGAAGACATCACATCGTTCAAAAGAGTATCAGTGCTCCAGATGATGAGGTAGTTAATAGCTTCTTGGAGGATATGATTACTCGAGTTGATGACCAGTGAACTACCAGTTGAGGCGTATGACATTCTCTGAAGATAAAATTTTAGATCAGTAGTTAATTTGACTTCTTTTCCAAGTTAACTGAGTATCCTCTTTTCATGCATTTCTATCCTTGGAGATATTTCTTGTACAGTTGGAGTCTTTCTTTAGTTTTAGATCAGTTAACTGAGGTAGTCTTTCTAGTTAATTGTTAGTTACCTTTGTTTAGACATAGGAATAAATTTTGCTGATTGGCAAGACTAATTGTTAACACAAGGAGATTTTAGGGTTCCCTACTCCTGTGTTTGCTATAAATAAGAGAAACCTTGCTCATTATTGTTTAACCGTTATTACTATAACAAAATTGCCGAACCTTAGTGCCTTCAAGCTTTGCTAGTCAATATCTGTTCACTTTGTTCAATGTAATTTGGTTGATCGTATATTGTATGTTTGTCTACTTGATACAATCTGCTGTCCCAAACCTTTAATTGTTGTTCGAAAGCTTTTGAGGAAATAAATCTTATGCCTATAGTGCTTTGATCCAAAGTCTCAAGATCTTTTTTCGTGATATTGTTTTTATAATCTTTATTTCAGTCTACACCTCGAAAGTATAACGAGTCTTTGAGGGAATTTTGAGAGAAAGTTTATCGTTTCATGTTATGCTTTTATGATCTTTATTTCAGCTTTCATTTGAAAGTACAAGTCTTCGAGTGTGTTCTGAGAATGAGTTTATTTAAGCTTTGTGTTAACCAAATCATTCCTCGTTTACTTCTAGATTCTCTTGCTCTGAATTTACTCGAGAAGATAGAAGCGTTATAAGTTTAGACCTAGTTGTAGTTGAAGTTACGAAACCCGAGAAAACCTCAGCTGCAACGCAAAGAGTTTTATAACCTTGTGCTCTCAACTGAGATAAAAAGATAGGAATTTAGTTCACTTTTTCTTTTTACACATAATCAACAAAAGAGGGAGCTTCCCCTCCTAATTTGAAGAGCAGTCTAACTGTGGATAGCTGTCCGTTTCCAATACGCACACCAAAGGTGCAAATTGAAATGCCAACATGGGGCTAACGCAACAAGTTCCTAGGCTATTGCAAGCGTGGAGTAGTAGATCCTTTTTCAGGGAGTTAGCAAGAGAAGTCCATCTCTCGTCTATAGAAGTTTTAGTCCTTTATTTCCATTGTTGTAGGTATTGGTGTAGGTTTGTGTTATCTTTAGATAGTATGTAGGTGTATGTAAAAGCACATGAGGCAATGTAAACACTTGTACAATTGTGGATTAGTGGCATGGGAGTGTTGGCTCGTTATTCATAGAGTTTTATTCCCATTGAAGGTTTCTCTAGAGTTAACTTTATCTTTGCAAATGTGTGTGATTGCAAGGTTATATTTTTGCATTATTGAGGTGTTCTCTATGTTTGTCCTTGATCTATTAATGCCATGATGATTGACATCCATTATAGGTGGTGTTGGTGCAAGTTGAGGTAGTTTGAGAGCATCTCATTAAAATCCATATTACTGATTGAGAGTGTGGCACAATTGCCCCAATTTATGGATCGTGGACTATCTGAAACATCATTAGTCACATGGCTTGACCATCCTTGTGGGTTGTTGAGGGTGTGTTTCCACCAATTAGAGTTCTAATTGATCCTTGGTTTGAGTATCTCCTTGGGTCATTGTCATTGAGGGTGTGCTCACACCTATTTTGGGTTCTAATTAATCTCCATATTTCATGATGTAACAATTTTAGATGTCCTATCTTCTATGAGGCTTGGGGGATATACCATACTATTGTATACATAGATTTGAGTGATTTGTTATCCACTTTCTTTCAATAGTTTGATCAAATTAGATTTGTTTTGTTTTGGTGTCATAGGTTTTTATCCTGTCCACAACTATGTCATGGAGGAAGACACTAGTAATTTTTTCTCTACTAGTGGAGGTTCATCGATGGGTGATGTTGGAAGAGTTTCTTTTGGGGCACTTGAATTCCTCCTAAGATTGTTCATCCTAGCCCCATCATCCTTTGACATTCTCTTGTAAGTATTATTAGATCCTACATTGGTCCCTTTCTTAGTGATGGATGATGCATTGGTTTTTCAAACTTGGGCATTGATACATATGTGTGACATCATTGGTCTACTTCTATTTTATTGAACTTAATTCTTAATTGAGGATTCTTTCGCTCAAAGCTATTTGTACTCATGCTTAGTTTTTTGTTGTTTGGGATTTAACCACTTTAAGGCCACCCATCTTGTTTATTTACAATTCTAATGCTTAGAGTACAATTGCTTTTCATAACTTAGGGTCTTTTTTATCCTAGTACTTTATCATTGTCATTTAATGTCTTTTTAGTCTCATTGATCTAATTTACTCATTTGAAAACATTAATATAGTTTCTTTTTTTTATTCCTTGTAGAGTTATTTGTACACGATGATAATATTTTCTTTTAGATGAAGGTTATCTTATTAACTAGAGTAGTGTAGTGTATAACCTTTGCTATGATCCTTAAGTTGAAGTGAATATTCCTCAACATTTGATCAACTATGGTTTTTTGTACTAGCCCTACATAAATAGCTCACAAAATGATTGATTTATATTGTTTAAAAGACAACAATATCAATTCCAATCTACTTGCTACCTAAAAAAGATAAAACATGTTCAAAACAATTGGATTTCTCTACTAGCCCCTACATAAACTAGTTGACAAAATGATTGATTTATATTGTTTAAAACACAACAAAACCAATTCTAATCTACTTGCTACTAAAACAACATAAAACTTGTGCTCCTCGGGGACGCTTGCCCTAGTACCCCTGTCCCCGTCCTCAAAATGTTTTAGGGATGCCTTGGAAATGTCCCCTCTATCCTTGATTAATGCAAAAAAGGGGGACATCCCCAAAACACCCCAAAAATGGTAGGGGACGTCAAGGGATGGTTAGGGGACGTCCAGGCATCCTAGGGACGACTAGCTGTCCCCTATAGCCCAACAAACTTTTACTTTCTTTTTTTAATAACACATTTTTAAATTTAAAAAAAAGGATGGATAGGTCCACAAGGATCCCCCCATCCCTTTAAACAAAATCTAAACCTATTTCACTTATCAAAACAACCAAAAAGAAACAAAAATCTCATTTTGTAAAGAGCTGGCCCAATATGAAACAATAGAAAAATACTCCAAACCCCAATTTGCAATCAAATAATAGAAATCAGGTACGTTACATCTCAATTCAATGCAGTAACTTCAGTACAAAAGATAAACAAGAAGTTGAGCCAAAACACCAATATGACAGCGCTATATTTATTGATGATAATAAGTTGAGAATTGCACAAATTATGTTCCAACGGAATGTGTTCAAAGTGCACAATGAGGAAACCTGGGAACAATCAAATACACAGGAATTCTGATGCGATGCTCTCAAGAGAGACCCCAATAGTGAACAAGACTTTCTTTTGCTGTCTCTATACAAGCCGTCGTGTTGATGTGTGTTTTGTGACACACCAAACATCAGAATAAAATGCCCAAAGACACCTTATCCTCTCTTGAAAAACCACCGCATATGCTAAGATTGCTAGAAAGGTCATACGGTAATTCCAATGTTTCGTAAGTTGGGGATGGACAAGCTCAATGGATGATGTGATATGCTGGTATCATGAAGGGACCTATGCTAGGCTTGTTCAATTTACAATGAAGGTTTAGGCAATAAAGCTATGTTGTTTGGGTCTTTCAAACAATCTGAAAAAAGATAAGGGTTTAAAAGTTCTAATCTACTACCTAAGAATTCAAGAGACGGTATTGACTTGGTGAAACCAATAACCACACTTTGCTTTGCCACGCTCAACGACAACTACACAAAGTGGGTGCGATCTTCAAGGGAGTGTGCTTATTATTTTCACGTCATGAATAACTACCATCAAATTGAACAATATTTATCCAGACAGAAGTTAAGCATCCACAAAGTAAGCTCAAGCTAACTTTACACATTGAACGAAAATCATTCGTTCAAAGAAAGTATGAGCGAAAGATTCAACATAAATCAATACTTCTCAAATCTTGCATTCTTCTAACATACATGAAATAAAATCTAAACTATGATGAGGGATAAGAACCATGCAAACTCCAAAATAAAGTAGTCACCATCAGAACAATGCATGTATTACTTATTACTTTGGCAGTCGTACGCAACAATTACTTATCTCAACATGTTTTGCAACATGCTCCCATGCTTTACAAATGAGGAATGAGCTCAATTTATAGGCTCCCCAATTACAATTCAATGGCCAAGATTGATTTAGGATCAACGGATGAGATTAAAATAAAACCCTAATTAGGGCTTGCCATAACTAACTCCTTCTTGACCAATGAGAAAATTACACTCGAGGACACTTGTCCTTTTGCTAAATATGAACCCACAATAAAATAGGAAGTTGTTGAATCTGGACATGTTGACTTGGAACAATTTGATTGGTCGAGGGGCCACTTCAGTAGGTTGGATGTCCACCTTGGTCACTTTGTTCGTTTTTCCATATTCCTGCCTTAGAATATTTTCCTTGCCGATGACTTTGTCCTTTGTGCTTGTTTCTTCCTAGCTTTGATCCTGGATTCCTCTTGAGACTTTGATTTCTTCTTCTCACTTGTATTAGAAGTCTCGCCTCGGAGCACATGTTTAGACTTGAAGTTATTAAGGTTTTCTTTCTTGATTGCTTCGAAATTCCCACAAGCGCCTTGAGTTGGATTGGTGTTATTCCTTTGGATTTCCTCTCTGAATTATCCAATTTGTGTCAAGAAATTATCTAAGTGTGGAAATTTGTTTGGAACACTCTTCCTGTCACCATATGATTTTGATTGGGAGTTTGTCTTTAATTCTTTAGGGGATGAAATCCCTCAAGAAGTTGCCCTGGTTGCTTCAATAGGTTTGGGATTGTAGATGAAATCCCCCCAAGATGTTTGAATATTCTTTTCAAGTGCCTTGAATTTGAAGAAGAATGCCTCTGTGCTTTTGCCACAATGGAGGAAATTAGAATTTTCTCTATGACGTATTTCCCATACTTAGCCAAATTTTGGCTATTCAAGTTCATTTTGTAACATCTTCACGTGGACTATTCAACATTTAGCGAAGATTTTGGCCATCTCGATGCTCGAATGAACTTTTCCTGTGGACTTGCCTTCAATTCTGAATCCGGCTTGTGCTATGTAGGACAAATTCCATCCTTGGACAAGGATTTCATTCACTTCCTCTTTACTTTTCCTTTTTATTCCTCTTTCCTTCCAACACTTAGTCAATTTTCTGAATTTTTTCTCCTTTTGGCTGGGCGGGCTTCATGAACCTCATGCCATTCCTTCCTTAGTTTGGGCGGACTTTCCTTTCAACTTGCCATTTCCTCTTCAAGTGTTGATTCTTCCCAACTCCTCCTCCTACGTTCTTTGAAGTAGACATTGTGCCTGTACGAAGCTCGAAGTTAGAAATTTTTCACAATTTGCAAAGAGGGCGATTTTATGGCTGGAGAATATTTAATTAAATTAATTAAAAAATTCTAGAACTCGACTGCCTAGGCTGGTTGGAGAATAAATTTTAATAAAACAAAAATTTTCAGCCTTTATCACTTTCGAAGAACATTCAAAGAATTTTTTAAATAATTTACTGGACTTTTAGAGCTGAAAATTGAAGTTTTTGTGCAAATCCAAGATAAAAATTCTTTTTTCTTCTTCAAATTTGCCAGCTATGACTCTGTAGTTGCTTGAGAAATCTGAAAATAGAAGAAAAATGTCCAACCTTGTGCTCTGGAATTAATGCAACTTGCAGCTCAAGAAGAAAATAAGGACGCCTTTGGCTGAGAGAAGCTTGCCTGTGAAAAAACTTAACCTGTGAATGATGAAAAATAAATTCTCAAGCACTTCTTTTATAATAAAAAGTTTCCTTATTAACCTGGGTTGACCTCTTCTTTGATTGGGTGCTTTGTTTTAAAACGCAAAAAGCAATCTTATCTTCTTTTCTTTTTTTTGATTTTTTAAGGCGTCCCCTTTTGCTTGCTTGCTAAGTTTTTATTTTAAAATAAAAACTTAAGTTATTTTTATTTCTTTTGCCTTTTAGAAAATTTGACTTCTAAGTGGACTAATCCACTTTACAATTGAATTTTTCCCTTTACCAAGGTAACTCTTTGCCTTTGAAATTTTTTTGATTCTCTCCTTGGAAATTCGACTTTCAACTGGATTTTTCATCTTTTCAACGGGATTTTAACCTCATCTTGGAATCCTTGAAGTCCAAATTCGAATTTTACTTGCCTTAGCCAATTTTTATCATTTCTCCAACTCGAATTTCGAATCATCCAACTGGATTTCTTTTTAGTAGGCGAATTTTAGCAAGATTTTTCAAATGGATGAATTTTAATTGAATTTTTCCAAGATTTAATTGGATTTCTCTTTGATGAATGAATTTTTTAAATGGATTTTTCCAAGATCCAATTGGACTTCTTCAAGGGGCGCACCTCTCCAGACTTAGACGAATTTCACCATAGTTTTCTTGCTTTTTACTTGATTTTTTCGTTGATTTTTCTTCCCTGAAGGTGCGATTTTTCAATTGATTTTCTAGATTTTGCATGTGCTTTTCCTTGCTTTTCTTATCTTTGCATGTGCTTTTCCTTTGCTTTTCTCATCCTTTTTCCGATTTTTAAAGATTTTTGCTTGATTTTTGCCTGCTTTTGATTCTAAAAGCGGAAACTTTCAACTCCACTGCTCATGAGACCTAGCACTTTCTAAAAATAGAAACTTACTAAAAATAGAAAAAAGCAAAAAAGCAACTTTCTAAAAATAGTAAATTCCAGATTGGTCCAGAAATGCCAAAAACGAAAAAAGCAAAAAAGCAGAATCCCTAAAAAATAGGAAGTGTCAGAATTGAGCGAAAGCACAGGCGATCCTCGTCTACCGGGTCTTCTAAGCACTTCTATGACGTTCATGTTTAGTTTCAGGCTCAAATTTTGAACTCGGCTTGGGTGACGACTCCAGACTTTGACATGAAATTCTCAGAGCAACAGAGATTATGAAATTGCTACTCAAAGCTAAACCCTAAGAGCAAACCAGCAAGGGTCCCCATTTGCAATGGGGCGATGTGTGAAAAGGTTCTCAAACTCAAGTCTAGGCTTTAAATCAAGGTGTGAGGATGTTAGCTTGTGGCCAAAGCGTGAGCTCGGCCACAAAAT
>VDFB02390391.1:49798-156890 GCA_007258455.2 Sequoia sempervirens | reverse complement strand
TTTTCTTTGTCATAAAAGATTTGCATTTCCGTCTCATTTACACAAATTTATATGAAGCACTAGGAGTGAATAAAGATATGTAAAAGATGATGGATTATGTCTAAACAACAACTTTCCATCTTATAGCTAATTAAATCCTTAATATTTGAATAGTTTAGAGCTTGAATAATTCTTGTATATGCATGTGTAGCAATAAGGGAGCCTATGTGAAGATTGAAATTTAAAACATCACTTTGTTATTTTTCCTTAGGCAATGAAATGATATTTTGAGTAATACAAACCTACACACACATTCATATTTTTTGGCATTGCATAGAAGAATTTTTTTTCTCTTATACCTACCCTCGGCGGCTAGACATGGAGGTATATAATATTGGTTTCTAGTTTTATTCTATAAGTAGTTAATTTCCTGAGGAAGACTAAAATATTCTTAATGTCACATTAATGGGGTGTGAAAGCATATGAATCACTTCTTTGAAGGCACCATTTTGTATTCATCCAAAAACTGGTTTGTTCTTTTTTTTATGTTTCTTGCATGTGTTTTAGGCTCTAGAGATGTATTTCGACTCTTTCCTTTGCACTTTTCATCTATTTTGATAATTACAGATGAAATTGTCCTCATAATTTTTCATGTAGATCTGTTTTGTAACATATTTTCTACGATCAGTTGCAAACCACTCATGTGGGACCATTTCACTAACTTGTAGTCATCATTACTTCATATGTTGGGTTGTGTCCACGTATTGCCAATAAATCCTGATGATTGTGAGAACTTTAATCCTACAAGTGTACCCAATCTTTCTCAAGTAAAAGTATTACCTTATTTTATAGTACTTTAAATGGTTAATTGAAGGTGCTTCTTTAGATCTGAGATAGTTGAACCCTAGATTAAAATATGGTATTAGATGGGCAGTATAATGATAAAAATGAGGTCCATTGAACACAAATTACGAACATAATTTACTGGACTATGAATAGTGTTACAATTATAACTATTTCTCCTTTACCTACCTCTGCATTAATGAAAATGATGATCCCTATAAATCTAACCATGAAAGTGTTGAAATCTGTAGTATTTGTAGGACTCTGGAAACTATCAAACATATTCTTTTTGAATATTTTTATGCTAAGGAAATTTGGTACTTATTCTGCCATAAGCTGAAGGTCTGGAATAGCAATGGTAAAATTAATTGGCATGATATTCTGTTTTGTAATTTCAAGCTCAAGTTTGTTTGTAAGCTATTTTGGTATTTCTTATCCAATGAGATCATGTGGCATTTGTGGAAGGCGAGAAATGATGATAAATTTAAGGGTATCAAGAGGGTACTTACTAAGTCTTGCAAGAGACTCACTTTCTACTCTGTTGCTCTGCAGGTTTCAACTCTTGTGGAGATATCAATGGAGAATTTATTGAAGTCAATAACTGAAGGTGCTACTAACAATATCAAAAAGGATTTGAGAAGTGGACCCGCCTGTAGGTTGAGCTTGGAAGAGACCGTGCTGTTCCAGCAGACATTTGATGAGCTCCAGAGAGCAATTGATGAAGCTGCAAGCCCAGAAAGACAACACGGCCCCCAACAGTTGGACCCCCAAGGAGAAACAATGGCGAACCTTGATATTGAAGAAGTCAGAAATGAGGAGAATGTAATCAACACTATGTATTGTTTACGTTGATTTGAATAGCAACAACCTGTGGTGCTGTTAACAACAATTTGTATTGTCTATGCTAGTTTTGAAAACAATTGGTGCTTTTTGGTTTCTTTATTGCTGTGTAAAGTACTGATATGGTATATTTCCTATTATGGAAATGCTTTGATGTTGTACTGATCCTAATGCCAGATAGGCATTTTCATGATATGTAATGGACCTTAAACTATTTTCAATACAGAAAAAAGAAAGATAGTAGATATTGGAAGTTCATTACATGTCTCATGTATGTGTTAGTATTTTAATTTTGTTTAAGTTGTTCAAGAGCTTGATTAGGTCAAGAATATGTTCTACAAGCTCTGTTCTCTTGACCTTTACTCAACATTTTCCCTACACATTTTCTCTTCAATCCAGACGTTTCTTAACTCCTTCCCTTGTTAGCCCTTGGTTGTTCTCAAGTGTAATGCTTTTTCTATGCATCTTGCAGTCTGTATGTATGATCAATCATCTCTTATGAAGCATGGATAACCTTTCATGGAATTGTTTTTGTAATTAGACAATTTCGATTGTGAGAATAATCATTTAATTTGTATAGAAGTAAGTCTTTTTCATATTATTTGACTTGGTATTGTAAACTTGTCTTTGTAGGATTCTCTCGGGGGGAACAACAAAATTGTGATGATAGGTAGACTTGTTTCTTAACTCCTTCCCTTGTTAGCCCTTGGTTGTTCTCAAGTGTAATGCTTTTTCTATGCATCTTGCAGTCTGTATGTATGATCAGTTATCTCTTATGAAGCATGGATAACCTTTCATGGAATTATTGTTGTAATTAGACAATTGCCATTGTGAGAATAATCATTTAATTTGTATGGAAGTAAGTCTTTTTCATATTATTTGACTTGGTATCTATTCTATGATTTAAAGAACCCCAAAATAAGAAAATTAATAGGTTCCATTTGTTTACTTTCTCTTAGACACTTGTTTAATCAGTGAGACCCTCAGAATGTCTTGTTGATAACCAACAATGTTCAAAACTCCTGAAGAGGTCAGATTGGTGTGACATTAGATTTGTCTTGCTGAGGGAAGTCATTGGCAAGGCATGGACTATTAGAGTGAGTTTTCTATCCTATGCCGATGATTGATCTCTCACCGATGGGTTGGCTTCGGTGGTCATCGCTAAGAGTCTCCACGATGGTAGATTTCAACGAATATTTTTTTTTATAAAAAAATTGCATTGTTTCATCGCAATTTTGACGAAACCCACCGATGAATCACTGAAAAGGTCCAACAAAGTTTCTATAGTTGCAGCAAAGGATTCATTGTAACTCCTTGCTCGATTCGTCACAATTTTGACGAAGTCCACTTACGAATCACATAAAAGGTCCGATGAAGGCTTCGTCATAACACCTTGCCACTTTCGTCGTAATTTTGATGAAGGACACCGATGAATCACAGAAAAGGTCCAACAAATTTGCTTAGCTGCGACGAAGGCTTCGCCGTAACTCCTTGCCCATTTCATCGCAATTTCGACGAACTCCACCGACGAATCACATAAAAGGTCCGACGAAGTTGCTTAGCTGCAACGAAGGCTTCATCATAACTCCTTGCCCATTTCGTCAAAATGGCGATGAACTTCTGTTGTTGTTTCAACGCTTCAGAAGAGCCATTGCAATTGCATTTTGGTTGTAATTCTTTGGTGGATACAAGAAGTTTTCGTCGATATTCTGACGAACATCCAAGTCATTTTATGGTGCCGACGACTGACGAATCTATGCCGTAATTTCAATGCCTAATGTGTCGTCAGAATTTCGACCAAAAAAATAGTGATGAAATTATTTTCGTCATTTCGTTACTTTTCTGACAAATATTTGTCAAACAACCGACGAACGTTCGTCAGAAAATGGAGCCAAATTCAGTAGTGCCTACTGTGTTGTGCTGAAAGGAATCAAGATTAACTAGGAAAATAAATAAAAATAAAATTTTGATGATTGGACTTAAAAGTGAACAGGATATGAAAAGTGTGGACAATGATGGTGCTAAAATTGAAAACCCTGATTCTCATGATATTGTTGTTTTATGTCATTTGAGATAAAGAGCACATACAATTTTATATACATAGCAAATGAAGATTTGAAACTAGTAAATCGAAAATGTAAACATTGTAAGATTTTCCTTAAACAATAATTCACATACTCACTTACAAAAAAGGGTGAATATTCAAACTATTTAATAGACATACAAGAATATATACACTGTTTCATAGAAAATAAGGAATGTTTCATAGAATATACAAGTACAAGAATATATCATCATCAACATATCCTTAATTAATACCTATTGCAATATCCTTAAATTGTTCAATCTTTGGTATGAATTGTTGGCAGAAAAAATTAGGATTACTTGGATGCTTCTTCCATTCATTTTGTATCAACATATGTTCGTGAAGACACAAAAGTTAATAAAATATTAATGCACGTAACTCACAATTATTTAAATAAGAAACTTTGTTAACTTGATTATTTTTAAATAGTTTCCATTTTTATGTTGAACATGTAACAAGGCAAAATAAGCTCAAATTTTCAAAAAAATTTGTAGCTCTACCAACATCCACAATAAATGCTTTGTTGTATCAACATATTCATTCACATAAGCACAATATTGAGGCTCAATAATTGATATTCATTCAAATAAAAGAAGAAATAAGTATGGAAAACATAAGAAAAATACAAAATGATAACACAGTCATGGAGAATATTTGATACTAAGATGTTATCCATTATATTGCTTCAATTGATATGTATTAATAATAGAAGTCTTCAAAATGGAAATGATATATGATGATGATAATTTAAAACTAGGCCTTGGTTTCCTTTTTATATAGAAAGCAACAAGCTACAAACCTTTTACAAAAAGAAACAACCTTTCATAACTACTTCTTTTACTAACAACTATTTAATTAGCATAATTAAGGAAATAACAAGACTTAAGACATTTTGACATATGTTTCCATTATTCAACGTAGAAGACCCATGATCATTGATCTAGAAAAGTCTTCCTCTCCATGATGAACATCCAAATGCTCTCGCCTTAGTATCCTATTCTTCTAAAACCAAATACTTTTCCTCCCACTGATACACCGTAAAATATGATGGCAACTTATATTCTTGGATCTTTTGCATGTTTGCAAGATGAGTTTTCCATTAACTATCTAGTAATGCCTTTGTATCATTGAAAAACTTTAGGTATCCCGCATCAAGAACAATCAACCCATCCATGATCTAATATAGCCTGGGAAGACTGGTATCATCATCCTCCTGTATATGAGTTACGCACTTATGAACAACCTGACTGAATTCTTTCTTCCACTTATCCAAGTCCTCCAACTGATCACCATCTCTCACGATTTCAGGTATATACCACTGTTTGCAAGTATGGAATAAATCTATTCGTGTTACAATATTTTTACCAAACCTTTGTACATACTGAAATTCATCAATAATCATCTTCATAGTTTGTTTAGTTGGATTTAATGTTGTGGGTGCATCAGGATTTCTTTGTAAAACTTTGCATAACTTAGCCAAAGTGTGGTGAATAGGCTGCCACCTTTTGAACAAAGGATCTAATACAAGCATATGTGTCTTTATTTGATCCATTGCCTGCTGAAGTGTTTTATAACTATCATGCACATTCTCCAGTTTATCCATAACTGATTTTATCCTATGCTCAAGAATATTTTCCATAACTTCATAAATTCGTCTTTTCACTTCATCTTGGGTTTGATTGTTGGCCTTCTTTACATAATCCACTTCCTTCTATGGAGTTTTTACCTATTATGTAGAAATGTTCTTCACAATATCCATTGGAGCAATAGGAGGCCTGTATAACACCATCTCCTTGCTTTGTGAGGGTCCTTCTCCTGATCTTAATTGTTCTTTCAATTTGACATTATCCATGAATAGTTCATTAAATTCATCATTTAGGAACCTTTGTTCCTTTTCATACTCCTTCAATCTATCTTTTTATCCCTTAACAATTGCTCGAGTGAACATGGCCGAATGCATGGTCATTATGGCTGCCTCCAAAGGGGTGGTATCTTGTATTGTCCTTACCATCGCTTCCCCTTTCATCCCTTGAATTACATCCAATAATTTTGGCTTCTGTGTATTTTTCTGTTTGATCCATATGGCCAGAGTTTCAATCTTTGGGTTATACCTAGTTCCACTCACACCTTCATTGGAGTCAAATTATGCAACTAGCATTGGATCTTCCTGAGCCAACACTTGATCAAGCAAAAAAAAATTCTTTAATTCCAAGCCAGGGAAAATGAGCATATTGCTCTGCAAAACCATTTCTCTAGTCTTCTGGGGGCTAATGTCAATGTTCTCAACTCTTAATTCCTAGAAAGTCTATGTTACCATTTCATTTTTCTTTGATTCTTCAATTCTTGCTTCAGTTGATTCCATCCTCTCTTGAAATCATTTTATCTTCATCTTCATCCAAAAATCCTTAAACTCAAGAGTCTTAATGAATTCATCATCTTCTATGAATCTCCTAGCTCCAATTTCCCTTTCATCTTCATGTACCTTTGTACTTTTTTTTCTTCTACATCACCCATCCTTTCCTCATATTTATGGGCACTGGTCTCAAGGATGGGATGATCAACTTCGATATCACCTTTCAATGATTACAGTACTGTAGCCACTTCCTTAGTATTGCCCACCTCTTCAGTATCCTCATAAGGTACTAACTGTTCAAAGCTTCCTATCTTCTATCTTTTGGGAGGTAACTTCTCCATGGAAGGCTAAGAGGTTTCACTTGGGGTATGCTCTATAGCTACACCACTATGATGTTCTTCGAGATATGCTTCCTTCTTTATGTACAAGTCTTGAAATATACCAATTATCAATTCTATCCTCTTGATGGGGTCCTTTTCCTCAACAAAGTATCCTAGGAAATCCTTGGACCTCCGCTTCGTCCTTTCTTCAACCTTCATATATTCCCATTTTTTCCTTCTAGTATGTACACCATTATAAGTAATGCAATTCCTTATGAAATCTTCAAAATCTACTTGGTGTGGCACTCTCATTTTAGTAAGAAGATTGTGCCTTATGTTGTTCATATGATTTTTAGGGTCAAAGGCTCTTTCTTTTCTAGATTTCAATGCATATCTTGTCTTCAAATAATACTGTAACTCCTCTAGTATGTCTGAGCCTATAGTCGAATCTTTACACTTGGTTTGGTTTGGCAGGAAAGTTCCTTTCTTCTGCTTGTTCATTAAATCTTTCTCCATCCACATCATTTGCCACATAAATTCAATAAATGCTAATCTAAGGGGCACAAATTTTGGCAGTATGTGTGGAGCAATAGGGCATCCATAAACTCTTATTATTGTAACTTCCGGGAGGAAGAACCAATCTCCAAAATTGTGTGTATGACCCTACTCTAGTCTTAAAGCCAAAGGTCTCACTAGCTGAAACATTTTGGTTGACAATCTTGGTATTGCATTCCCAAGAACTTGAAGGATTTTGTGTACAAAGTCTTCGCAGAATACAACAAAGTTGAATTCTTGCACCAACTGTCCCAAATATAGCACCATTTCTAGACAGGTGTGGGATTCCCTTGCTCATATACTGTAGCCAAGTCCATTATTTTAGTCCATTGGTCCCTATTCTAGTACAATATCATATGACACAGTAGGGAATAGTTTCTGAATGTAATTGGTGCTCCATCCTCTATAACTTGGGAGAATTCATCATCTAACACCTTCTCAAGATATGAAGCAAAGTCATATTCAATATTAGTTTCAGGGTTTTGAATTCTCATGGCCATCATCATTATGCCTATTGGCATTTTATCTTGAGCATATATCTCCAACACTTGGCAAAGAGCTAAATATGTATTCACAAAGTAATACTGAAAATCCGTCACATTAAATGGTTTAGTAGTGGTAGTAGAGATGGGGAATGTTCTATTACCAATTCCTCTTTTCATATATAGGGGTACCTCATCACTTCTATAAGTCTTTTTTAACCGAGCATAATCCTCCTCACTTTTCTGCAGGTTTATCTTGGTCAAAGCCTGCTTGTTTAAGCCAAAACACTCGATGATAGCTTTTCTAGTTACTTCTACAATTACTGTGTCATTTGGAAACCTTACTGTTTTGGTAGCTGAGTGATAGTGTTTGGCTAGCAGTCTGATAAATTCTACATCAACAAACACATTTGGGACAATCAACCTTGCTATATCCAACATCCAAGAATTTGACATTGGAATCTTCTCACTTCTCTTACTGTAAAAATACCAAAATAGGTCCCATCCAGATTTGGAAATGAGGGAATCCCTACAACTTTGTGCGGTGTCCATGAGAAACTTCTTATTACCCTCTTTAGTAGAACCTAGAGGTATATCTAATATGGACTAATGGAGTGGTCTCTTCTTTACTTTAGGTTCTTCATCTTTGATTTTAGGCTGACTTTCTTTTACTTTTGATTGTTTTCTTTTAGGAGGCATGTTTCAATTTTCTCTACTATGGCTTCAAATGAAAAAACCTTGAAATATTTTTATATTAACAAAGCTCTTTCAGAGAGTTTTCATGCACTTACCCGAGTATTTCACGCTTGTAGGACTTCTTCTCGTATCCTTAGCTCCTTCCATGCTAGTGTACTACAATTGAGTGCGATATTGGGAAAACTCACTTATCTTTGGATGGTGCGGTATTAAGTCATATTAGTTTTGGCAACTGATGTGATTTGCTATAAATTGTAATGATTCCACATTTACCACACTACAACCTTGCTCAAGGCTTCTTGCTACGGGGTTGTAGTGTATATCGCTCTACCACATATGTTGCTCACCTTCTCGGCGGTATAGCAGTGTATGCTTTTGATCATTACTTGAAAAGTGTTGATGAGACAATCTTATTTATCTAACCAATATCTCAATGTCTCATCAAAATATATCTTATGTTCCTATGATGGTTGTCGGTGTCGATGAGACAAGTTAATATCTCTTGCCGATATGCCACTGTCTCATCAATATTTTCCTTCGGTAGTATTTCTTTATATATCGGTGTAACTCTGCCATGTTGGGGAGACTTGTGATTATTGTTGTGATATAGTAGTGTTTTTCCCTTCCCTTCTGTTGTTTTCCACACTATCGCCTTGCTCAAGGCTTCTTGTTGCGAGGTTGTAGTGTATACAGCTCTACCACATATGTTTCTCACCTTCTCGGTGGTATAGCGGTGTATGCTTTTGATCATTACTTGAAGAGTGTTGATGAGACAATCTTATTTGTCTTATCGATATCTCAATGTCTCATCGACATTACTTCGTTATATCCAAGAGTTGTGTTTCACCAAGCACTTGTAGATATACCTTGTCATTGTGACATAAGTGATTCTCTCCTCGATATGCCTATATCTTGTTGTAATTTCACTATTTTACATAGTTGATGAGACATATAAATAAGTCTCTCGACATAGGGGTGGCTAAACCGACACTAACCCGAAGCTGAATTCGAAGCTAAAGTCAGAGCTAAAAGTGATGCTACACTCGAAGCTAATATCGATGTTAAAGATGACGTTATTTGAGGTGCTAATTAGCACCAACTTGTATTGATCGGCGAAATAAATGCCAAAAATCGAGCCATCCCGATAAATAGCATTGAAATTTTCAAAAAATTGCCAAAAAATACATTAAAACAGTGGGTGGAAGCAAAAAATGGAGCAAAAAGTGGAGCAAATCACAAGGATTTGTTGTAGTGATTGGAGGTCACTGAGCTTACAATCTGCATCTGATTGCCCAAAAAGTTGGGTGCTTATTTCTAGGAAGATGCATTTTCCTTGAAACTTAGCCAAATTTTGCATGTCTTTCATCTTGCCTTCACCTTTGGTGTTTTCTGATTGATCTTCATTTGCAAATGCTCGACAGGTCTTGTGAACTTGCAATTGGATTGATCATGAATCTAAAAGGATGTTGAGAAGATTGCTTGTAGAAAATAGCTACAAAAAACTTCATTGGTTTCCCATAATGATGGGTTCCCCTAGTCAGTAGGGGCTCTTTTGCCTTGATGTCCATTAGTTTATCCTTCGTTTTACGTGTTTGAATGATCAACGGTTGTTGTCATTTGATATGTCTTGTAGATTGGCGAACAAGCTCATTGTGAAGCTGAGCTAATGCCGTGAAGATCGCTTGGAGATGAGCTTACCCAAAAATTGACATCTAGATAGTCTCATTCTTGGGCATCCCTAAGCTACAGGGGCACTTTTTTTATGTTTTGACTACTACCTTTGATGCTATTTTCTTTCAACATCTTCTATCTTCGCCTCTGTTGTTGGTGATTGATGAATTAGGTGAACCTACTTGATGATGTGTTGGAAAGCCAATAGAATTATGAAGGAAGTGACTGTCTTGGCAAGACTTGATGACTGCCTTTGACCTCTTGAACTCACGGGTGCCCTTGGTCAATAGGGGCTCTTTTGACTGTAGCTTCATCATTTCCTTTAAGATCTTCACCTCTTCATACTTTGCATTCACTGTTGTAGCTCGATTGAATTGATCACCATTGTCGATGATGTAGACGCATTCACCATAGCAAATGCTTTCACCATGCTGTGTGTACGAGTACTTGAAAAATTCACCAAGGCATTAACTGCGTAGCAACATTCTGATAGCAAGGTATGCATCTTCCAAACTTAGAAAATTTTCACCATTTTTGACCTTTAAAAATCCCCTCCGTCATGAAGCATCTTTTTGAACATTTTTCACCATGGATTCTTCATTGAAGCTTTTGAGGGTTAGATTTTGAAACTTGGTACTAGCCATTTACCATCAATGGCTGCGAAGGTCCTAACTTTTCTACTGAAACATGAAAATAGACCCACCAAAGTAAAACAATTTTTTTGGTGATTTTGACTTGACCAGTGTGATCGTGAAGCCAATTTATCTTATCAAAATCATTTTCAACTAATTCTGGAAAGGTCCTATTTTTAGGGGTTTTCTTAAAATCAGGGGTCTGAAACCCTAATTTTTAAAATTTTGGAATTTTGCACGTATCTTCCTTGACATAAACCCACAAAAAGCCTATGTTTTGTTTGACCTAAAAAATGGATTTTTGACAACAATTTTGCATGATTTAGCTCATTTTTAGCGAAATGCCTTATTGAAGCAAAAAAATATTATGGGTACAACATTAGGCTCCATTTAGTGACCATGTTGAATACTTATGGCATAGGAGAACCGAGAATCTCTAGTTTTCATAGACCAATTTTCTTATCAGTTGGGCATGTTTTCAGGACTTATTTCCTAATTCACCTAACAATTGGAGTTTTTCTAATCACTTAAAAACAAGACTATCTAAGAAATCACCTAGAACATGATAATACTTTACGGAACAAAGAAATACATAACTACATAATGTTAAAGCAAAATAAATTTATTTACAAAGAACTCACCCTATCCCCGAAGGGACGCAATGTTTCAAGTATTGCCTACTTTATGGCAGCGCGAAGAGCCTCCCATCGATGTTGCTTCTGCCTAAAAGGATTTACTTCTCTTCTGATGGGAATTGTAGGAGATAATCCCTCTGGGATGAAGATTCTTAGGTATTCATATATCCAAGCAAAGGTACTCTGAAAAAAGTTAGAATATGATGCAAATGGGAAAGTTGATACCCCTGAGGCATTAGTTATGCAGTAGTCCATCCTTAGGGTGTTGAACTCTTCAAACCAATCAATTGAGTTCTAAACTCAATTTTTATAATGTCATAGGTGATTTTCGTTGACCTGAAAAAATATCCTTTGACTACCTCATGGATCAGCTCTATATCACCTTTAACACATAGGATTTTGATTCCCATGTCTTTGGCATCTTTGAGGCCTAACAAAAGCACCTCTTTCTCAACTTCAGTGAATTCCAATTACACAGATGGGTGCAATTGTCCTTTAGGGGAGATGATCATTTCCCCCACTTCTGGAACTACTGATGAACAACCTCCACCAAACTGTATTTTCCATGAATTTGTGTCCTCTTTCAGACTCTCTTCAGAACAAGCAATGTTCTAATCTTTAATTTCTATCTTTGGCAGAGTCATATAATTATTGGGACCCATTTCAGGCTTTGTTCCTGCTAGAATAGATGACTTGAGCACAACCTATTGCTTTACAACTTTGAGAATCTAATCTAGTTGGTCTGGGTGATCCTGAAGATATTCCAGTTGAGAGATTTGTACCTTGGTCTTCATCATGGAAGTCACGATGTCAAATTTTTTTGAAGATGGATCTTGAGCAATTGGCATAGCATCCTTCTATGAAGACCTGGGATTGGAAGTGGAAGGCACCTCTTCACCCTTTTTGTTTGATCTCTATCTTTCCTCCTCTCCTTTATGTGCTTTGAAGTCTTGAACATGTGTAGACACAGGAGTTGAAATTTTTTCATGATTCACCATAAGAGAATACTGACAGTATGCTTCTTTTTCTTCTTCAATAATGGGTTCAAAGTATCCCATTGCAGAGTCGCCATCGAAGTTGTCTATCTGTGGTAAGACAACGTTTGAACTTGTTGGTACAAAACTAGAACTGGGAGCAACTTCAACATATCCCATGATTTGGGTCATTCTCAGATTCTCAGGACATGTGAATTCGATATATGTTGATAGTGTCATGGAAACAATAAAATATTGCACTGTGTCCAACTTTAATCATTGGTCTTGATGGAGATGTTGGAAACCATGGCTGGAGATTGTCTTTGTTTGGTTGGTACGGTTGCTAAGCTAGAGATATGATAGAATCTATTTTCATCAAGCCAAAAGTGATCATATTATCCTCCAACTCGATGGTGTGTTCTTGTGCACTCTTCAACTTTGTTCATTTTTCCGTCTTGAGGAAGAAGGCTATCTCTGATGGAAGAGCATGTATGAAACAACTTATCAGAATCTCTAATGATGGATCGAGTGTAGAAGAAAGTCATGTAACAAGATGATTAAATCTTGCCACAAACTCTCTCATGCATTTGTTGTACTCCATCTTTGAATTTGTAAGCTGGGAAAACAACACATGACTATCTTCAATGGGCTTGAATCTCACCAAAAAATTCTCGCTCATAGTTTCCCAACTTGTAATAATGCCTAGTTTGAGGTGATTGAACCAGTTTGCAATATTCCCAACAAGAGTCTTCACAAAGAGATGCATTGCAATGTCTTCATGTGGCACATGCAAGATAGCGCAGGTTGTTGTAAATGTAGCAAAATGTTCATTTGGGTGTTGACTTCCATCGCCATGAAATTGGGGAAAGTGCTTCCTTGATCCTTTAGGTAACTCATGATTTACCTAAAAAGCCAAAGGTCCAATAATATTACCCCAAGGAAATGAAGGTGGATGCCTCTCGCCAACATTATTGTTGCTACCATCCATTTATCCTTCTATGGATCATGCAATAAGACGCTAGAGGATCATTCCCATGAAATAAAGCGTTATATTTTTCTTGAAGTTTTATGCCTTGTTGCCCCATGCTGGGCACCAAAAAATTGTTGGAATTTCAATTAGCACCTCTGGAGTGCTTATAAAAAATAGAGAGCTATGCACAATGCATGATGACTTCTCTTCTAATTATGGAGGGGAATCTCCCTCTTGTTTTCTAATGTTTGCGTAAAATTAAAATGGACTAACGATCCTATCTTTTTTACTCAACATGCATGACACAAGGGTGCATAAACACAATGCATTGCAGCTAAGGTTTTCTCTAGTTTCTGTAGATCTTAATTACAACTAGGCTAACTTTTAATCTATCCTATCTCCTCTAGATAAATAGAGCAAGAGCATATAGGAGTGGGATTGGGATGGTTGGATCACTTCGGTCGACCGTATCTTAGAACGAGTCTGAGGCTCTAAACTCTCAGATCTACACTAGAATAAGGTCTAATGCAAGCAAACACTCTTACGGTAAGATGAATCTCATGATTTCCAAGGAGGAGGAACCCCTGTCCGAGGTGTAGGTTGGGATGCAACTCACTAGAAACAAAAAAGGATGATGAACTAGATATCAAGATTCCCCAGGAGGTGATGACACTTGTCCAAAGTGTAGGCTGAAATACAAATCATTAGACAACATCAAATGATAACCATTGGCATCAAAATACTCAAGGAGGTGACAACACTTGTGCAAGGGGTAGATTGAAAAAATAAATTATAAGAATAAGATGTTGATAGAACTTGGAACTTTAAATCAAATTGCATATGCCTTTTGATTTATTTCTTCAAACTTGCTCAACGAATTACAAAGATTTGGGATAGCAAAGGTATGAAATCATACACAATTGCTTATCAAACCAAATGACTCTCATCCAAGAGTGAACAAATATAGAATTGCAAGCTTGTTGGCACAATGGCACAACAATTTTGTGTAGTAAATAAAGGTTACACAATAATGAGCAAAGGATCTTATTTATAGAAGCTCAAAGGAGTAGGCAACCCTAAAATATCCTTGAGTTAACAATGAGTTCTTTCCAATCTGCAAGATTTATTCCTATGTCTAAAAGTAGGTAACCTAACAGTTAACTAGAAATCTACTTCAGTTAACTAAAACTAAACTAAAAGAGAACTCCAAATACAAAAGTGTCTCCAAAATAGACATCCACAATTAGTGGAGATAGATATCCATAATTAGTGGAAGTCCGAAATAGACATCCATAATTAGTAGAAATAGGCATACATGATCAGTGGGACAATGGGTTAACTTGGAAACAAGAATCAAATTTAACTCCTATTTTTCATAAATGCTATTTTGGAGGGTAGGACATCCTAACTAGGTGTTTTACACCTCTTCACCTCTAGTCAACAACTCCTCTAGCTAGTTGTTGAATTCTTTTGCCTCTGGGAAATTGATGCTTTGCAGGATGATGATGCGTCATCTCAGCATCTCTTCACCACTTGCAGTCTGTTGTTGATATTAAATATTATTTTCAGCTGCATCATCTAGCCTTGTTGATATGACTGTAATTTTACTCAAACCACAACGAGCGGGGTCACCGTAAAATTTGTTGTGGATGAGGTCCTTGAAATGTGTTTGCACGTCACTGAGACTCACGTAGTCACCACCTTCATGTTTGATACTAGCAAGGAATTGATTGGTAAATTTGGAAGCTCCATAGCTGGAGTGGTGTCCTTTGTTTCTCCCATAGCTTTGTGTTTCTAACATTTTTCTTGATTCTCCTCAATGAAAGAGTGTTGTATGATGAAACTACTAATTTTAACTGTGAACACTCTAGTTGTGAGAAATTCACTCAAACTTGCTACACATGCAGAATTCCAATGATATCAATCCTCTAAATTGGCCTTGGAAGGCTATCAAATATATGAGGTGAAACCATATGGAACTTGTGGACTTGAGTGCCTATGCTTGTCAATCTATCCAACTCGACCTCTAGGTGTGCCTAATGCAGATTGATGTCAGTTGTTTTTAGAAAAACATGTAGTAAGACCAATTTGGTCTTGTATTCATCTTGAGAGCATTGCATTCTAAAAACCTTAAAGATTGACTATGCACACGATACTGTTTAGAAAACTTCTCTGAAAACCTCTAAAAGAGCCCCCGTCGAGAAGTATTTTTTTCTGAAAAAAATCTAACACTTGGGTATTGTAGTGCTTCAATGCTAAACAAACCCAATTTGTTTGATTTTCAAAATTGTGACTTTTTTTGGAAAACCCTAAAAATAGGGGCAGCAAGGCTACTATTTCTAAAAAAATCCAACATGTGGGTTTTGTTGAAAAATTTGTGTTGATCATACCCAAAAGGTTAGATTTGTGAATAATCTCCATTTATTTGGACACGCAAGAAGATCTAAGACAAGAATAGAGGAAAAAGACAAGAAGAAGCTTGGAAGTTATCAATTGCCTCTCTGGATCTTCAAGAAAATTATGCTTGAAGATGCAACCTTTGGTAAATTGTCCCTCTGTGCAACTGATCTTCAAAAATATGAAGAACAATGAAAAACCCTCTATCAAATCTTCAAATAGACGTTGGAGAGGAAAAATGCTTGTTCTTGAGCTTCATCCTACAAAGAGAAATAATGAATAATTAAGCCTAGACTTGATACATAGTGTTTGATGTTGAATCAATCAAGTTTAGGTGCCAACACACGATTGAGGAGTCAATCTACCTAATCAGGAGTTCATTGTAGCAAATTACACCAATTTTGGGATGTTTTAGACATGAAAGGCCTTCAAAAATATCCTAACTTCAGTCAACTGGATCTATGTTGACATTAGGCATCCAGGTTGAGGAGTTGAAGATATTTTCATTCTTTTTCATGGTGAAGTGCCTATGTTTGATCCTCAATTCCAGTTGCTAAGTTGATCTTGAGGTGTTGCTGATAGATCCATTGCTAAGATGGTACAACTATGATGAAGTGGGCTTGGGAGATGCAAAGCTCAAAACCCGAGTCTGATGCCTATGATTCTTGGGTGCCTTTTCCCAACAAGGTGCATTTTTCACCAAACTTAGTCAATTTTCAGAGTGTTCTTTAATTCCTCCAATTTGATCTTCCATGCTATGATATGAGATCACCGATGACTGATGAGTTTGACGATCTTGCTAAAACATGGGATGGATAACTAGTTCAGTCCTATAAAGGATGACTAGCTTTGAAAATACTGAAAGTTGATTTAGTTGTCTCAAAATCTTGGGTGCCCTTGGCCTGTAGGGGTTCCTTTGACCTTTTGACTTATTATATTTAGTTTGTAAACTTTCACAAACTGCCCTAGTTTGATCTTTGTTGCCAGATGTTTTATTTGTCTATTGTCTTTGTTGATGGTGTCATTGTTGAGATTGATCAAAATGAAGAAGGTTATACTAGAGGTCACTGAGCTTACAAACTACATCTGATTGCCCAAAAAGTTGGGCACTTATTTCTAGGAAGATGCATTTTCCTTGACATAGCCAATTTTTACATGTCTTTCATCTTTCCTTCACCTTTGGTGTTTTTTGCTTGATCTTCATTTGTGAATGCTTGACAAGTCCTATGAACTCACAACTGGATTGATCATGAAGCTAAAAGGATGTTATGTAGATGCTTTGTAGAAAACAACTACATAAAACTTCATTTGGTTGCCCAAAATGATGGGCACCCCTGGTCAGCGAGGGCTCTTTTGCCTTGATGTCCATCAGTTTATCCTTCGTAAATTATGTGTTCGAATGATCAACAAATGCCATCATTTGATGCATCTTGTAGACTGGAAAACAAGTTCATTGCGAAGCTGAGCTTGTTGAACCCCAAATTAAATTTTTTGCTACACTTAGGCATTTTGAAGAAATGTTCAAAAGTCTTGTTAAAATTGTGAAAAAGGTCAAAATTGGGGTTTGTATGACTTGTGCGAGGGTCAAAAACTCAAAATTTCTAAAATATGATGATCTAGGTTTTCTCAGAGAGACCAACTCTACAAAAACCAAATCTCAAATTTTTAGCCCTAAATTTTAGGAAAATTTCTATTTTCAAAAGCTTTTTGAAAATAAAACCTTTTTCTGGGTTTATTTCAAAACAAATGTTGGAAATTTCTTCTAAAAATAGAAAATCTAAACATAGAAAGTTTGGCTTCTAGTGTTCAAACTAATTTTGATTGGTCAAAAATACTTGTTCATCAGGCTGGTCTAGTCATAATCACAAAAAGATCAATTTTTCCCAGGCGGGTCTATTCTGCTTTTTCAGAAGCTTTTTTAGGAGATCCAAGGCCATTAATGGAGGTTAGTCAACTGCTAGGTGTTAGATTCAAACATTCAAGCACTGAATAGAAGATGAGAAATGATGAACGTGCACAACGAACAAAGAATGGAGAAGGGGAGCTATGAAAGTTGAAAAATACAAAATTTTGGCTAATTCTGGAAACTTCAAGCGCCCTAGCTTAGCCTAGGTGCTTGGATGCTCATGCCTTAGAAAAAATTTCATCTCTAGTAGTTGGGCAATGATGAGCACATCAAACAAAGGAGAAAGTTGAAAATTGCAAAATAAAAACTAAGTCTGCCAGCCATGGGCACCCCAAAAGGAGATAGGTGCCCAACTTTTCAAGAGGTAAAATGATAGAATTAGGGTTAGTGCTCCCGAATAATTTTGCTCAAATTATTCTCAGCTTCGTGGTGAATCCATCAGCACAATCATCTAATCAATCAATCATCTAAAATTGAAGATCGAATGGAGAAGTCTTGGAAAAGAAGTAAAATGAAAACCATGAAATCATCAAAAAATATTCTAACTAATATTCTAGGCGCCCTAGAAGGAGACAAGTGCCTAGGGTTTTGGAGGGCCAAATCCAATAGTTATGGTTTGCAAATATGCTCAATCTCTTTAGAATTTTGCTAGTTTCACAGTGAATTTCTTGGCATGATCATCAGATTTGTTAGATTCCAACAAACTCAAAATGAATAAAAGGCATAACATGAGGTCTCAAGATTCAAAGTTCAAAACTAAAGAAAAATGACTAAGTATGGAGATCTTGAGCACCCCAGAAGGAGAGAAAAAGGAGCCCAAGCTTTTGGGGCATCAAATGGACAAATTTGTAGTTATAGCCTCCAACATGACTTCTTCAGTCTTGATCAAGCTCTCCAACACAATTGTTAGCTAGTTCATCGGAGTTGACAAGCATCAGATATTACAAATTGATTGAGGGGTAAAAACCATGAAAAATGTCATAAGCCAAAAGAAAAGTGAAAATTCTCAAAAAATAAACTAACTCTGGAGGAGTTGGGCGCCTTAGGTAGCCAAGGGCACCCAAGTTTTTGACCCCCAAGATGCAGCTTTCAGGAGATGAAGCCTCCAAAGAACCCCCTCAGAATCCTCTGAGCTATCTAGCGAATCTGACAGCCAGTCAATCAGATTATTCTGGCTCCCAGAATTATGAATTCATCAGAAGATCAAGGGAAGCAAGCAAGAAGTTGGAAAATATGAAAAAATGACTCTTTGGTGATCATGGATGCCCCAGCTAGGGGCGCCCAAACATTTGAAGGCTTAGAATCAGTTTTTAGGGTTTGACATCTCTAGAACAATCATCTCAGATTTAGTCAAACTATGCAATGGAGTAGTCAACTAGATCATTAGACCTCTTGAGCTCATGGAGTTGTAGATTCATTTGAAGGGTAAAAAAATAGTGATAAGAGTTGAAGAACATAAAAATGGCTAACTCTTGAAGAGTTGGACGCCCTAGGTAGCCAGAGGCGCCCAACATTTTGAGGGGTTAGATGAAGTTTTTATGAAAATTTTCCTCCAAACAAACTTCATCATATTCACTCAGCTCCTGTGATGCCCCCTCAGTTTGCCTTAGTTTGGAAAACTACTTGGGTTGCATCTAGACTTTATGATGTTGCTTTCTAGACTTTATGTTACTGTTCCTGGACACTGTGACTCTGTTGGATGCTACTCAGACATTGTGATATTATGATGATTAGTTATGGTGACTGTTTGATGATACTATGATGCTTAGCTTGATGATATTGATGATCTTGTGGTATCTGATTCTTCTTATTTATATCATATTTAGCAAATTAGTTGATTGCTTATTTGACTATCATGGATATGATGTTATGTGATTGTAGATGTATGTGTTATCATGTTTTGATATTCGTTGTTATGTGTTGGTGATGGGAACAGTGTCACATCACTCACTTGTGAGCGCCCTATGACTGTCATTTCCCTATCATGGTGTGACTGACTATTTCATTTATGTACAAGTTTGACCCTTCGTTTTGCTACAAGCTGCAGGTACATGGCATTAACTCCACCTAATTATCAGGCCTGAGCATGCTAGAGCCCAATGCAGTTGTTGTTTCAGAGGTAACATTGGGTCTCCAACTTTGAGCCATCGTCCTCGTTGAGGACAAATCCATGATGTTTTGTCCCGTTTGTGAGGTCTGTTGGTATTGTTTCATCTTTTTGTGGTTGTTTTACCTTCGTCATGCTTTCGGTTGATAATTGTTTGACTAATCATGGAGTTATGTCTATGACTTGTTCTTTGTTTGATTATTTCATTATATTTAGATTGTCAAAATTGAAGGCTTAGTTAATGAAAATAAAAGTCTAATTAAAATAAAAATAAATATGGTATTTAATTTTATTAAATTAAGACTTATTTTTCAAATAGGATATTTAAATAATATATATATATATTATTATGTTTTCATAAACAAACTCTATATGTAATTTAAAATAATAAATTAATAAATTAATGGTATATTGTGTGCAAAGGAAAGAGAGGGTTAAAAGTTAAATTGAAAGGTAAAGTTATATGAAAATTTGAAATGAAAGAAATTAGAAATTGTGGGAGATGGAATGTTACAGGAAATTAATTAAAAGGGAAGTGGAGTTTACTGGAGAGGGGAAATTGGCTTATTTCTCTTGGAGGCAAAACTAATTCTTGTTTTTGTTTTTCCGTGAATTTTTTTGGGGGTTTTCTAGAAAAACTGGTTAAAAAGTTTGGAAAAGTCTTTTGGATTTGGGGATTTCATAGTGGCAAGAGATTTTTGGAGTTGCTTAAATTGCAAAGAGGTAGCTGGGGATTGGAAGAAAACTGCATCAAATTTGTAGCTTCGTCAAGGTAATTTTCCAGGTTCCATTGAAATCCTTTCATTTCAATATTATGATAGAAAGTAAAAAACATATATGCTATTGTGCCTTCTGATACAAAATTTAGCGTCAATATTCATCTCTGCTTGTTCTTAAAATTCATGATGTCTATACTCTATATTTCTTTCCCTAATTTGATTGCTAAATGTATACATTTTCCCTTAGATTATTCCCAATAGTGGTTTCGCACCTGTGCCTGTAAGTTTCATGAAGGCGGGGTCTTTCATTTAGCTATCGTAGCTTTTATTTCCTATACACTTCTCATTCAACATATCACTGTCTATAGTCTGGTTACTTGACTTTCCTAATTGTTTTCATGCAATAAGATACCTCTCTCTAGCATGGCTCACTCTGACTTTCTAGATCTTTCCATTGCTATCTGACATATTGAAATTACCTCTATACAAGTGTTTCCTCTATTTGGCTGATTAGAAGCGCTATTCTCTATTTTGATTATTCTAAACTAGCCCTGGATTATTACTTTGTTGTTTCAGAGTCTGCTTTGTTCTTGAGAATGTCATAGGTCACTATGTCCTTTTCTTTTCAGAATGCTAGGCCGGGCATTTGATATATTAAGTTTTGAGGAATCTTGGGGTTTATGTCACTGCTATACCTAAACAAATACAACTGCTTTGGATTCCTGATGGAGATCTTATGCATGTATAAAGTATTCATTGTAAGACAATAGCCTCAGACTTGTATCTGTTGGCCGACTGGTTATTGGTGTTAAAACATTTAAAACTCGTCAATCTCCTTGTATTGCCACCTTCCTTCATGCAAAGCTTGGCGTCGATGCTATTGTTTACATCGAATGGTCTTTACTTTTGTTACTAGTTGAATACAATTTACTTGATATTTGAAGTTTACTTGATATTGGTTGATTGGCTCTATTGTTAACTACTGTAGATTTCAAAGCTTTCTTTGCATGAAATAACTCCCAGTGTTTGTGTTAGTTTCCCTTCGTTTGGTTGTATATATATTCAATGTGACTTAGACAGAGTCTTCATTCACCAAGTCGAGCTATTTTGAGGACTGTTATATACTTGAGATTGGTGTAGTTCTTTGTCGATGTTGGCTCCTTTGCTTTATTCTGACCATTGAAAAATTGAACTTATATCACCGGTTAATGAGCTTGAATTATTGCATTCATGAGGATATCCCTTTACTTCGGTGCCTTATTAGATATATATAGATTTGTGTTCTATAATTCCATGTATTGTTCAATTCCTTGGTATATTCATATGCTTTGTTTTTGCATATACAATTTGAAATATATATCATTCGGTTGAATATACTTTCTAATAGCGCATTATAAAATCTGTATATATAAATATATATAAATACACTTATGGGCGTCATTGTTATACCATGTTCATGTTGGTACTTTGTTGAATGCCTTCTTGTGCGCCTAGTCCAACATGCCATAAAAACTAGTGTAAAATGTAGTTTCCTTCTCAATATAATCGTTTGTGTGAGAATTAGATGGTACTCGGTCTGTGGTTAAGTTATATATATATATATATATAATTGCATGGTATAGTTGTGAATATTAATAAGTATAGTTGTAAACATTGAGAATAACAAATTATTACTTTAGAAAATTTAGTCTATGATAAATTAAATGGACCTTGGAGTGGATTTATTTTCTTGCATTGAAGTAGTGGTGTTGCCAACTATTTAACGTAAAGTTAAACATGAAGTTATGTTTTATGTGTTGAAATACTTGTGTAATGAGATGTTGTGTATGATTGTTTCTTATGGGAGTTCTTTGTGAGTTTATGGTTGTAGCATTTTCTAGAGGCTTGTGGAATTGTCTTTGTTGGTATTCTTTATTGCCCTTGGTTGGTGATCTTGTTAACCTTGAGACGATTTCTGGTATTTAAGTGAATTTGAGATGTTTTGGCTTTACACTGTGTAAATACCTATATGTTGAACTTTTGTAACTTGAGAATGAGATGGAATGTGTTGTCTTGTCCTTAAAATATCATTCACTAATCACCACCAAATGTGATCAATTCATAAGATATTGAATCCAACACAAAGTCTAGCTTGAAATTGTCTTCTTTATTGATCAATTCTCATTCACAAAGTATGAACACAAAGTTTCACAATTTTGCTTGAAAAAGGGCAGCACTTCGTTGCAAAATACTAAAGGTAAGATTTACAATAGAAATCCATCATATTTATAAAGGAGAGGGATGAAAAAAATTAGGAAAGTTAGGTGAGTTAATTTAGCAAAATCTCACCTAACTTTGACTAAAGTCAAAAAGTAATTTATCTTCAAGAAACTACATCTTTGATTTTCAATGTAATTACATTTTGTAAAAATACATTTAAGATGTCACAAACTATTTACAAGATGTGCAAAGGAAAGCATTATAAAGTTCAACACTGGAGATTAGGAATCTTCATGGTTCCTTGCTTGGGCACATAAGTCTTCATACTTCTTCTTGGTCTCTTGCATAAACTTCTCATCTAGACCAACGGTGTAATCTACAAGGGTGTGAACTCTTGTGATCAACCTTCTAGTGAATGAATAGATTTTCTTGCACCCGCGAAGATGCATCTTAAGATAATCCAGTGTCAACCGTCTATCACAAATGATATGCATTGAGGCTTTTGAAAAGTTGGCATCCTCAACTTCCTGCATGATGACTTCTTTGTAGATCTGGGATAGTTCACTCGATCAAAAGGTGTCACCTTCAGGATCACTTGATGACATCTGAAAGGAACTTAAAAGATGGTGAATCAATAGGTGTTAGCAGAAAAAAGCATCATTAGGAGGTGTGAAGTGAGAAACGATGCTGAGTGAGCACGAAATGAGAAACAAGGCACAAAAAATGATGCAAGAGTGGAGAAACGAGGTTCAAAGTGAAGAAAGAATGATTTGGAAACATTTTAAGGCAGAACTAGGAAAAGTGTAAGGGTGCTGAAAATCAACACCCTTGCACTTTGGGAAAAAATGGCTTCAGGTGCAATGGCGCTGAAAATTAGCGCTGTTGCACTTTTGTGTGTAAGTTTGGAAACAATATGTCAAGGCGCTGAAAAATAGTGCCCTGACACTTACTCTCAAAGATTTCATGGCAAGTGCAATAGTGGGTTTGCAGTGGCATAGAGTTTCTAGATGAAGAATGAGGGAGAGGTGACAAGAATGAAAAAGAAATAACCTAAAATCACTTTTAAGTGATTTGTAAGTGAAATAGAAGAACAAAATGTCACACATTTAATTAAGGCATGAAAAGTGGAGAAAACTGGAAAAAGTGCAAAACACTAAAAAATGACTGCCTAGCTCAAAAAATGGCTAAGTATGGGAAAAGTGCACAAGCACTAAATCTCAGAACTTGTGCACCAAACTAACATTTCACTTAAATGCAGAGGCGCTAAAAAAACCCTCCCTTACACTTTCAACACTTAGATTTTTTTTAAAGAAAGTTAGTGCGCTTTTGTTCGAAGCTTTTGCACTTTTGACACTTAGATTTTTTTTTGAAAATATTAGTGCGCCTTTGTTCGGATCTTTTGCACTTTTGAAACTTAGAATTTTTTTTGAAAATATTAGTGTGCTTTTGTCTAGAGCTTTTGCACTTTTCCCAATTTCACTAAGTATAAACAATGAGAGTTCGCAAAGATACTCATTTCAAAGATCTTCACTAGACAAACATAGAGGGATGCTCAAATGGATTGTTTGAGACTTTGGAATGTACTTCAAGGTGGATTGAAAATTTCCTAATTTTGTGTGCTTGAACATCACGAACCTATGAAACAAACAAGTTTTGTAGGGGGGTTATCCATGAAATGAGCGCTGCTAGATTCCATTATAACAACTGGCTTCTGTTGGGGATCTTCCTTCAACCGTTCTTTGAAGTGAATGAAGGGAGAAGAACTCCAGAATTCAAGTGCCTTTATCCATCCATTAGGGTTGGAGTTACGTGACGATGACAAAAAACAAATATATGAAAACAAGACGCAAACTTATGCAAATGTACTTATTGAAAAGGTAAAAACCTACCTAATTAAAACTAGTCATCAATGAAACCTTCTCAAATGAAACTGTTCACAGGTTCAACAAAATAGCTGCCTTTCTTCAATAGCTTGCAATGCCTTTCATGATCATTAGCAGCTACATGTAGAAAAATTTGAGGCATTTCTTCATGAAAGAGATGAACAAATTTAGCTACCTTTGAAAATATATCAAATATACTACTGCTCCAAAATGAATCATCAAATCCAGACTGCTCCTATGCATCTACAAATACATCTTTATTTTCATCTTCAAGTTTATCTTGACACTCAGGTGCAAGTGGAAACTCTATCTTCCCATTGGCCTTCAACCAAGCAAGATGTCTTTTGGAACATTCCCTTGATCGGTCAAAGATTGAATGCTTCTTACTAGTTGCTACCTGAAAAACTAATTCATTAACCATGGCAACCTCATGCTGACCAGAATGATCTCCTTCATGTGATTCAGATGAAGATATGACTGCATTGCATACCTCAATATGATGTTCACAATCTTCAGACTTGGGAAAATATGAATTATTTATAAGGTCTTCATCATGCCTTGGGAAAGTTCTTTTATGCAACAGGTTTTCAAGTTCATGACCTCGAAACATAGATGCATTATTTTCAACTTTACTTATACCTTCATGCATGTCTATCTTTTTATATCTCAAGACAAGATTGTCTTTATTCACTTGAACTAAACAAAAAAATGAATTTCATCCTTCTGCTTTTCATCAATGGCTTTCTGAGACTGCATAAACTAGAAATGGGAATCACCAGCTATGTTTGCTTCCTTTTCTCGAAAGAGAATAACGAGATCACTTGGATTGGAGTTAGGATGCTTTTCTACTACTTTTACTAATGGTACCTCAAGAGAAAGCCTCTTTGGAGGCAAAGATAACTTGTGTTGATTTCCAACAACAAAATTATGAGCTAGTTGCTTTTTGAGGACAAGTAGCTCATTTACCAACCTTTGCACCATAGGATCTGTCTTCGTGATGGAAGAAAATAACTCCAAAGAAGGGATTTCTTCAGATTCATTTGATTCAATTTTTCTTTTCCCATCAAGAATGAGATCATCTTCAATTTTCATCGCCAAGGTTTGTACAATTGCAAGAGTATCTGGGATTGCTCTTCTCAATAGGGAAACAACCTCGGGCACTTGAGAATTTACAAAGAAGCATTTAAAATTCTCAACTGTAGGTTGAGCAATAGTTGGAATTCTTCATTTCAACTTGTTGAAGTGAGAAATGAACTCACGCACAGGCATGTGAGATTCCTTCTTCAACTGGGTGAGTTGAGCCAACAAAGCATGAGCGTCTTCAGGAGGTTTGAACCTTCCTTAAAACTTGGCTATGAGAGTTCCCTAGTTTGTGATGGTACGTGGTGCCAGATGATAAAACCAATCTACAACAACACCTTGGAGAGTCTCCACAAACAACCTTATAGATACATCTTCGTATTCGACACAATGAACTCCACAAGCAATGTAGAAAGTAGCAACGTGCTCGTTAGGATGTTGTTGTCCATCACCAAAGAAATTAGGAAGTTCTTCCATGAGCCTTTAGGAAAAGCATGTAGGGGTAGAGCTAGACTCAACAAACCAAAATCATTTCCCCAAGGACCTTGAGCAACCATTTACATGTCCTTGGTGAAAGCTTGAAAAACTTACAAGAAAATAAATTACAATGAAAAAGGACACGGGTATACTTCAAATGAAAGCATGAGGCTTTAGAATGCGTATTGTGTCCCTAGTGGAGTCACCAAAAAACTTTTGGGTGAAAATTATGTAATCATATTTTCAATAGATTATACAACCTAGACTTCAGCCACACCTAAGTGAGATAAAATCTCTCCTCTCAGAAAGGGGAAGCGCCCTTCTTATTGCTAATAGAAGCTACGATAAAACTAATTAAAGTATTTACACAATACACATTATACTTACAAAATGGGGGGTGTGTGTCCTTCAAGTAATTTATGTAAAATTTGTGTTGCATTTCTTATTTGGATTTGAGTTTATTGTTTGGATACTTTTGTTGAATGATCTACAAGACTTTGCGCTTGTAATCGTTCATGTTGTTTGAGGAATTGCTGCATCTAAGAAGACTGTGCTTCTAATGCAACAAACGACACGTCTCTCACAGATCCATCATTGAAAAAGCTACATAACAACTTTGTGCCTTCGTGAGCTTTCCCTTTTCTCTTACTTATTTATTATTTATCACCTATGGTACCACTATGATTTTCTTTGACAAGATAGAGGTATTGGAATTACTGCTTGTTGATCATTTAGAGTTATCATAAATTAAGAACTTCCAACAGTGAAGCATTGTAAACATCTTCTCTGAAAAAAGAGAGAAGAATGAATGCAACACCACCACCCCCCCCCCCCATTTTGTAAGTATAATGTGTATTGTGTAAATACTTTAATCAGTTTTATAGTAGCTTCTATTAGCAATAGGAAGGGCACCTCCCTTTCTGAGAGGAGAGATTTTATCTCACATAGGTGTGGCTGAAGTCTAGGTTGTGCAATCTATTGAAAAGATGATTACATAATTTTCACCCAACAGTCCTATGTTTTATTTTCGAGTGTTGAGTTGGGAAAGTGGCCTTGTTTTCAGATTTAGTGGTTTTTGGTGGTTAGTAGGGAAGTGGCTTTCAATGGGGGATGGCGCACAAAGTGGCGCCTAGATAACCCATGTGGAAGTTTTGTTAACAAGTGGAAAAATAAAGTAAACTAGGGGGAATGGGTAGCTAAAACATTAAACAAGATAAGTTTATACCTCACTCAGGCCCAAGTGCTCGTTTAGGCTTGAGGTGAGATGAGAAGGCCTAGAATGGCTAATCAACTACCTCATCCCCACAAGAGGTAAGTTGATTCCACATATGTTGGAATGAGGGGCGAAAGATTGGTAGAGGCTACTAGGACAACCCAGGATGGGGGTTGGGGCCTAGGAAGATCTACTTGGATAACCTATGACTGACTATGTGATGAAACTTTCCCTACAACAACCATGAGTTCCCTTGCTTGTTATTTCACCTTGGATAATATGTACCTTTGGAAGTATAGTCATTGTTGTTTTTTGTTGTTTTTTTGTTCTCATGAGTTATGTCTGCCTTGTGATGCCTTAATCCTTGTCTATCAGTTATTGTATGGCCCTTTGTTACCTCCTAGCACGAGGGGTGAAACTTTGGTTTCACATGGTTGGGTGGAATGTGTTTCATTCTCCATTGGGTTCCCTTCTCTTGTATGTGTCATGGCGACTTCACTTGTTCTGAAGACTTTTGCACTGTATCTTCTCTTGGGAGTTGTAATCCTTGTACTTGTATTTGTATTGTATCTCAAATATGTATCATGTATCACATTATTGAACACTCCTCACATGTCACAAGGAGGTATTATTGTACAAAATCTAATTGTAAAGCTGGAACTGATGTATCTCATGTATGTGAAGAATTATGTATTTAGTAATATTGTACATGTTAATTGAAATGAATGTAAGCAGTTATTCTTTTATGTTTATAGTATGGTTGTATCTCATGGTTTATTCAATTATATGCGATGAGTAAATGTGATGCTTAATGATGATTAGAATTTGGTTATTACTAAGTTATATGGTTTTGTAAATTTGGATTATGGGAAATAAGTAATGCAGTCGTGCACCCTAGAGGGGTAGGATAGTAATTAAGTTTATGTTCAATTTCTGTCATGCAACATTTCACTTAAAAAAAAGATTGTCCATTTTTCAGTTGTTTAGGTTTAACCTCTAAGGTTCTCAGCGGGGGTGTTACAGCTCCGCAATGGATCATTCTACTAGTTCACAATATCAACCAAGCTCCTGGAAATAAAGATCAAACCAAGGGTAAAATCAAGTAAAAAAAAGAAAATGGTGAAAAATGGCTAAGTTTGGAGAGAAAAAGTGCCCCAAGTGTAGATTGGTGCCCAAGTCTCAATGCCTTAGTCAATTTTTTCAAGTTATATCTTTCAACATCAAAAAGTGTCCAAGTTCGATGCACAAGCTTAGGACAAGCTTCAAAGGTTTTAAAGAAAGAAAGCAAAATTTTCTCAACCTCAAATTATTTAAGAGAGATTTTCTCTTTCATTATTCATTTTTGTAGGTTAGAATCTAGAGCAAGAAGATTTTCCCTTTTCTCTCAATGAAGATTTGAAGACCCAAATGACATGCTTTTTTAGTGTTCTTGGTGGTTCCAAGATCAGTGAGCAAGGAGGAACGCTTTTTCATGCTACAAACTTCTAGGGCATTGATTTTTCAAAACAACCACTCAAATTTTTCTGTTTTTGATGACATGGGTCTCTCTTCTTTTTCATCCTCTTGAACATTGGGAAAATTTTCCCTCTTCCAAAAATTGCTTTTTGGTTGCTTTTTCAGGATGGATTTAGCATTTTTCAATTTTGAGCATCTGGGTTTCTCTTGAACATGATTCTCTACAAAACCCAAGTCCTTACTTTTTTTGGAGAAATTGCTTTTTCAAGGAAAATCAATATTCTATTTTTAGTAGCATTCTCCACTTAAAATAAAGAAACAAATTAGCTTTTTGGTGGATGTGGACGAGATTTAAAGCAGTAGTCATCTAGAAGCTTTCTCCATGCTTTCTTTTTATTCTTGTCTCAATTATTATCCACTCTTTGTAGAAGAGAAAGAAAAAAAGTTGTAATAGTTGGTATTTCCTTGTTTTTAACTTTCATAGGTGGTTAGATGTTTATCTTGTTTAGTTTTAGAAATAAAGCTTCCATGTTGGAAAGTATTGGTTGTAAAAGCAAGGAGATTTTCGGGTTCCCTACTCCTCTGCTTGTGTATAAATAAGGGTAGCCTTTCCCATTTTTCCTTAACTGTGCTCGTGATAGAAAATTGAAAGCATGTAATGCTACAAGTTGTTATTCAATGTTAGTTCACTTTGTGTAAGAGCAACCTTGCATGCCTCTTTAGCAAGTTATTGTTCAGTTCTTGTGTCTTATGTCAATGTGTTCTGGTTGATCGCTAAACTGTAAGCCTATTTTGCTACAATCCTGTTGCTCCAAAAGTGTAATATTTGTTCTTGATATTTGAGAAATAAAGTCCCTTGCCTACTTTTCCTTGATATAATATCTCATATTTCGGCTTTATGTGTTAGGCTTATATGATCTTTATTTCAGCTTGCATTGAAAGTAAGTAGATGTGTGTTGGGAGAAAAGTTTATTTAAGTATTTATGTCAGAGAATCTTTCCTTGTCTATTTCTAACTCTCTTGCTCTTTGTTTACTTGAGAAGTTAGAAGCGTTGTTAGAGTAGGCTTAGTCGTAGTTGAAATTCCAAAACAAAAAATCTCAGCTATGGCGCTTGAGTTTTATAGCCTTGTGCTCTTAGCTAAACAAAAATATAGGAAAATTAGTTTTAATCTACTTTATTAAGCAACATCAGCAAAGAGGGAGCTTCCTCTCCTAATTTGAAGAGCAATTTATCTATGCATAGCTGTCTATTTCTAATTTGCATTCCAGTGGTGCAAATTGAAACGCCAACAATTTTCTGGCACCCACTGTGGGACCTACAAGGCATAAAAATTTAAGAAAGCTTACACTTTATGACATGGGAATGACTATCTGGCATCTTATTATGCCGTCTAGCTAGAAGCAATGGGTGATAACAACAATAATGATGGAAATAATATGAGACGTCCACCCCCATTAGCTTGGGGAAATCAAATTGGACCTTTGGCTTTGCGTGAATATCACGAGTTACTTAAAGGGTCAAGGAAGCACTTTCCATGGTTTCACAACGATGGAACTCAAAATCCTGATGATCATCTTTCCCACTTCTCAACAACCTTCCCATCTTGCACATGACACATGAAGACATCGTAGTGCGTATTTTTGTGGAGACTCTTGTTGGGAATGTTGTTGACTGGTTCAATCACTTGGAGTTAGGCATTATTACAAGCTGGAAAGCTATGAGTGAGAAATTCTTGGTGAGATTCAATCATGTTGAAGATAGTCATTGGTTGTTTTCCCAACTTGCAAATTCACACAACGATCCCATGAGGGAGTTTGTAGCAAGATTTAATCATCTTGTTACATGACTTTCTTTTGCACTTAATCCATCACCAAAGATTCTGATGAGTTGTTTCATAAATTCTCTTCCATTAGAGATAACCTTCTTCTTGAAGATGGAAAGACATATAATTGATGGATGTGCAAGAAAAAGTCATCGAGTTGGAGGATAATATGATTACTTCTGACATAATGAAGAAGGATTCAATCAGACCTCTAGTTTAGAGTTGTGAAAATCCACTGCTACATAAGGTAGCCAATGAGATGCTTGCACTATCACCACCACAATACCAACGTCAACAATTGTATCAACCAAAGAGAAATAGTTCTCATCTTTACAACAATTATAGGCCACGGTTGCCAACACCTCCACCAAGACCAACAGTTGAAGCTGCACCAAATACAATATTTTGTTCTTTCCATGATACTGTCACACATACCGGTACTACATGTCCTAAGAACTTAAGAATGAATTAGATTATGGGATATACTGATGCTGCACCCAATTCCAATTTTGTCCCAACACCAAGTTTGAATGTTGTCTTACCATAGATGAAAATTTTTTATGGTGACTCCACTCCGAAATACTTTCAAAGTGAACCCATTATTGAAGAAAAAGAATACCTATGCCACTACTTTCTTGTAGTAAATCATGGAAGACACTCTTTTCCTGTGTTTACAAGTGCTTTGCACTTGCAAGCGCAAAAGGAAGAAGAAGAGAGGTAGAGAACTAAAGAACAAATTAGGGAAGTGGTTGCAAATTCCACTTTTATAAATTCACAAGAGAATGCTAAAGCATTTGTTTAGGATCCATATTTAGCAAATTTTGATATTGTAAACTCCATGATGAAGACCAAGGTTAATATTTCATAGTTGGAGTATCTTCGTGATCTCTTGAGTAGTTGGAAAAAATAATACATGTAAAGAAAGAAGCTTCAATTTAGCCTACATTTCTCAAGTCATTTGTTCCAGCGAAAGAAAAGCCTAAACCTTTCTATATATATCTATATATAGGAGGATTCAAATTAAGCAATTGCATTATTGATTTAGGAGCTGCAGACAACATCATGCCTCTACAAGTGATGAAAGTATTGGGACTCTCATGCACAAAAACTCAAAATGAATGTTATTCACTTGATTCTAAGTCAGTATCGTTGGTCGGACAATTGAAAGATGCTCAAGTAAGGTTGATAGCTTGTCTGAAGAAGAAGATAAAGATGACCATCCTAGTGGCTAACATTCCAGCCAGCTATGAGATGCTGCTGAGTTGGAGCTTTTGTAGAGATCTTGTTGGTGCAATTTAGTTAGATTAGTCATCCAAAACCAACCTTGTGAAAGAAGGTAGAATCAAGATAGTACCTGAACCCAAATCCCAATTCATGGTGGTGAAAATCCCAAACCCCCCAGCCCAAATTTTATATCAAGAAATGGGTCTTGGTAATTGTGTGACACTATCAAAAATAGGAATTGAAGACTAGAACATTGCTTGTTTTGAAAGGAGACTGGCAAAGGATACAAAGCTATGGAAAATGCATTTAGATGGGAGTTATTCAACCATAGGTTTAGAAGAAGGGAAGATGATCATCTCCCTTAAGGGATTGCTGTAATTGAAATTTGTAGAAGCTGAAAAAGAGGCACTTTTGTTAGGCCTCAAAAATGCCAGACATGGGAGTTGAATTCCTATGTGTTAAAGGAGATGTGGAGTTGATCGATGAGCCAATCAAAGGATATTTTCAGGTAAAAAAAGATCATCTACGACATTATAGAAACTGAGTTTGGAACACAATCAACTGGTTTGAAGAGTTCAACAACAAAGACATCCCAAAGATTGACAACAAAGACATTCGAAAGATGAATGATAACAAAGTTGGTGACTCAATGGTACCTACTTCCTTCCTTGCGCCATATTTTGAATTTTTTCAAGGTGCCTCTTCCTGGATGTATGAAGATATATGAATATTCATCCCAAAATATTTGTCTCCTATGATACCCATGAGAAGAGAAGTAAATCCTTTTAGGAAAAAATGACATCCTTCAGGGATTGAGTATTTTTTTTTTTTGTGATGTGTTTCCCCTTTCCCCGATGTGATTGTTATGTTGTGTTTCCCATTTTTGTAATAGTTTCATTGTGTTTTAGGTGATTAGGTGTCTTGTTCTAGGTGATTTCTAGGGAAGTCCAACTATTAGGTGATTCTAGGAAGTCTCGTCATAGGTGACTTAGGGAAAGTCTTTCAATAGGTGATTAGGAAATGTTGTTGACTCTGATACCCAATGGATAAGGAACTAATCTAAGCTTAAAAATCCAAAGATTATTTGGTTCTCCTATGTTGTAAGTATTTGACATGGTCCCCAGACAGAGCCAAATGTTGTACCCCAAATTCAAATTTTTGCTACACTTAGGCATTTTAAAGAAATAGTCAAAAGTCTTGTTAAAATTGTCAAAAAAGGTCAAAATTGGGGTTGGTATGTCTTGCATGAGGGTCAAAAACTCGAAATTTCCAAAATATAGTGATTTGGGTCTGCTCAGAGCAACCAAGTCTACAAAACACAGATCTCTAATTTTGATTGGTAAAAAATACTTCCTCATCAGGCCACTCCAATTAGAATCACAAAAAGATCAATTTTGCTCTGGTGGGTCTATTCTGCTTTTTCAGAAGCTTTCTTAGGAGCTCCAAGGCCATTAATGGAGGTCAGTTAGCTACTAGGTGTCAGATTCAAACATTCAAGCATTGAACAAAAGATGAGAAATGATGAACATGCACGTATAATGAAGAATGGAGGAGAGCTGCGAAAGTTGAAAAATGCAAAATTTTGGCTAAGTCTAGAAACTTCATCGCCCTAGCTTAGCCTAGGCGCTTGGATGCTCATGCCTTAGGAAAATTTTCATCTCCAGTAGTCGAGGCCATGACGAGCACATGAAAAAGAGGAGAAAGTTGAAAATTGTAAAATAAAAACTAAGTCTGCTAGCCATGGGCTTCCTAGAAGGAGATAGGCGCCCAACTTTTCAGGAGGTTAGATGATAGAATTAGGGTTTGTGCTCCCGAAAAATGTTGCTCAAAATATTCTCAACTTTACAGTGAATCTATCAGCACAGTCATCTGATCAATCAATCATACAAAATTGAAGATCGAATGGAGAAGTCTTGGTAGAGAAGTAGAATGCAAACCATGAAATCATCAGAAAATATTGTAACTTTGAGATTCTAGGTGCCCTAGGAGACAAGCGCCTAGGGTTTTGGAGCCCCAAATCCAATAGTTATGGTTTGCAAATATGCTCAATCTCTTCAGAATTCTGCTAGCTTCACAGTGAATATCTTGGAATGATCATTAGATTCGTCAGCTACCAACAAACTCAGAATGAACATAAGGCATAACATGAGGTATCAAGCTTCAAAGTTAAAAAAATGAAGAAAATTGACTAAGTATGGAGATATTGGGCACCCCAGAAGGAGAGAAAAAGGCACCCAAGCTTTTGGGGCATCAAATGGAAAAATTTGCAATTGCAGCCTCCAACATGACTTCTTCAGTCTTGATCAAGCTCTCTAATGCAATTGTCAGCTAGTTCATTAGAGTTGACAAGCATCAGATATTACAAACTGATCGAGGGGTAAAACACCATGAAAAATGTCAGAAGCCAAAAGCAAAGTGAAGAATCTCAAAAAATAGACTAACTCTGGAGGAGTTGGGCACCCTAGGTAGCCATGGGTGCCCAAGCTTTTGACCCCCAAGATGCAACTTTCAGGAGATGAAGCCTCTAGAGAACCCCCCTCAGAATCCTCTGAGCTATCCAGTGAATTTAACAGTCAGTCAATCAGATCATAGCTCCTGAAATCATGAATTCATCAGAAGATCAAGGGAAGCAAGCAAGAAGTTGGAAAATATGAAAAAATGACTCTCTGGTGATCATGGGCACCCTAACTAGCTAGAGGCACCCAAACATTTGAAGGCTCATAATTAGTTTTTATAGTTTGACATCTCTAGAACAATCATCTTAGATTTAGTCAAACTACGCAACATAGTAGTTAGCTAGATCATTGGACCTCCCGAGCTCCCGAAGTTGTAGATTCATTTGAAGGGTAAAAAAATAGTGATAAGAGGTGAAGAACATAAAAATGGCTCTTCAGAAGAGTTGGGCGCCCCAGGTAGCTAGAGGCACCTAACATTTTGAGGGGTTAGATGAAGTTTGTATGAAAAGTTGCCTCCAAACAAACTTTTTCAGATTCGCTTAGGCTCCGTGATGGATCATTCTACTAGTTCACAATATCAACCGAGCTCCTGAAAATTGAGATCAAACCAAGGGTAAAATCAAGCAAAAAATTGAAAATGGTGAAAAATGGCTAAGTCTAGAGAGAAAAAGTGCTCTAGGAGCAAATTGGCGCCCAAGGCTCAATGCCTTAGTCATTTTTTCTGAGTTATATCTTTCAACATCAAAAAGTGTTCAAGTTCAATGCACAAGCTTAGGATAGGCTTCAAAGGTTTTTAAGCAAAAAAGAAAGTAGATTTTTCTCAACCTCAACTTATTTAAGAGAGATTTTGTCTTTCATTATTCATTTTTGCAGGTTGGCATCCAGAGCAAGAAGATTTTCCCTTTTCTCTCAATGAATATTTGAAGACCCAAACGACATTCTTTTTCAATGTTCTTCATGGTTCCAAGATCAGTGAGCAAGGAGGAGCACTTTTTCATGCTCCAAACTTCTAGGGCATTGCTTTTTCAAAACAACCACTAATTTTTTTTCATTTTTGATCACATGGGTCTCTCCGCTTTTTCATCCTCTTGAACATTGGGAAAAATTTCCCTCTTCTAGCAACTGCTTTTTGGCCACTTTTTCAGTTTTTGAGCATTTGGGTTTCTCCTTAACGCGATTCTCTACAAAACCCAAGTCCCAACTTTTTTTGGAGAAATTGTTTTTTCAAGGCAGATCAACATTCTATTTTCAGCAACATTCTACACTTAAAATCAAGAAACAAATTAGGTTTTTGGTGGATGTGGACGATATTTAAAGTAGTAGTCATCTAGAAGCTTTCTCCATGCTTTCTTTCTATTCTTGTCTCAATTCTTATCCACTCTTTATAGAAGAGAAAAAAACAAGTTGTAATAGTTGGTATTTCCCTATTTTTATGCTTTCATAGGTGGTTAGATTTTTATCTTGTTTAGTTTTAGAAATAAATCTTGCATGTTGGCAAGTCTTGGTTGTAAAAGCAAGGAGATTTTAGGGTTCCCTACTCCTCTCCTTATGTATAAATAAGGGTAGCCTTGCCCATTTTTCCTTAACTATGCTTGTGATAGAAAATTGCAAGCCTATAATGTTGCAAGTTGTTATTTAGTGTCAATTCACTTTGTGTAAGAGCAAGCTTGCATGCCTCTTTAGCTGCAAGTTATTGTTCAGTTCTTGTGTCTTGTGTCAATTTGTTCTGGTTGATTGCTAAATTGTAAGCCTATTTTGCTACAATCCTGCTATCCCAAAAGTGTAATCTTTGCTCTTGATATTTGAGAAATAAAGTCTTGTTCCAACTTTTCCCTGATATAATTTTGTGTGTGTGAAATGTGGAAATTTAGTAAATCAACACAAACCTTAATGAAATGAATTTTATCAAAGATTCAAAGAAAAGAAGCTACTCTAAATTGCCATAAAACAAACCTTTTAAGAATGTCTCATTGTCCTCTATTTTTAAAGATTCCTTTAACCCTTTGGCTCTTAGATTTCTATGTGCACAAAGGCTATTAGAATGACACTTAAGAAACAATATTAGCATTCAACGTGAAAGCCAACTAAGTTCCTACATGAAACTATACGATGGAAAGGATAATCAATACTATGATGAAGGGATGATGGTGTTAGATTATTCAAGGTAGATACTTTGGTATTGAGATGGGATGATTCTACATATGCTCAAATGCAAACTATGGAAAACTAAGATGATAATCCATATGCTCAAATTCTAACTATGGATATGCTAATCTAAAATGCATCTATGATGCAAAAGATGACAAAAAATGCAACTATCAAGCAAAGTGTTAGTCTAAGATTTAACTATGATGCAAAACATGATATAAACTATAATTATAAGACTCCATAATGCTCCCAATCTCGAATGATATTCCTACATGATAACTCTATTCAAAAGTGGATGCAAAATACAATGCCAAAGGGTTGTATTTGTATCCTTTTCCAAGCATCTTGTGAGGTGGCAATGACCGATGATCCAGATTCGAACAAGAATAATGAACGGTGGAATCTCTTGACCAATAGGCAACATGCCAAATGGATGGAAGACTAAAGTGTGGGAAGAAAAGACCATGTGTTTGAAAATATGTGGAAGTGTGTGAGGAATAAGCCATGTGCTTAAAAATTGGTTGAAGATAATTCTAATTAAAAATTAGAATTATTTAATTTCATGTGACCTTGGTGAGGTGGCTCAAAAAGTTGTAGACATGTGCTTGAATTCCTAATCAAGATTAGTGAAGATTAATTAAATAAAATAAGCTTATGAAAATTTGTTTATTTAATTAATTTAGAAGAATATGATTTTACATTTGGAGAATTTAGAATATGAACAATATAAATAAATTGAGAATTTATTTATACATAGTCAAAATATTAATTAAATAACTAGTATTTAATTAATTAAATGCCATGACCGATTTTAGGTGTATACATTTTTCCCCTCTTTGAAGTAATGTGTTTACACATTGCTTCAAAGAAAAAAATGATATCAATACTGAGAAATTTTCTGATGCCCCAGACGTTGATTTTTAGGTACTAATGAATATATGCCCCCTTGAGAGATAAATCAGTGAATTTTTGAATTTTGATGATTTTTTGGAATTGTTGGAAATTTTTATGATTTTGCAATGATGTGATGATGATTCAACGTTAAACCAATTATACTTTGATAACAAACACGATTTATCTCTCGAAATTTGATTCCAAGTTCACTCCTTTAATAGTTTTGATTAGTTAAAGCCCATTTTTTGGTTAAAAAAGAAATAAATCCCACCATAATTCCATCCATTAACCTTTAAAAAGGTAAAAAGGGGGAGAAGTGAATTCATTTGTACATTGTGATTTTGGAGAATTTGGAGAGTGGAGAGCTAGAGGAAGATGGTGATCCCATATCACAGGCATCGTTTCGAGCGTGTTCGTCGCCATGGTCACCCTGCTGCAGCTGGACCTCCGGTACACATTACAAGAAACCTCCTTTAATCATTTTTCTAGCCTTTTTCGGTGTTTTGAACTTGGTAGATAGGTGTTGTTTTCCATTGAAGGTCATTATGGCACTTTTGGGGGGGTATGGTTGCTCTTTTTTTGTTGTTTTTGAGTGTTTCTGAGGGTTTTAGTGCATATTGTGCCTAAAATGGCACATTTTGCACATAGAATGACACATTTGGGGTCCCAAATGGTGCATTTTTTAGGTGTTTTGGTGCATTTTTCATCCCCAAGTTCATGTTTTGGCCTCTTTTAGCATATTTTGCCCCTGAAATGGTGCATATTGCACCTGAAATGGCGCATATTGCACCTGAAATGGCACATATTACACTTGAAATGGCACATTTTGCTACTTTTGTGGCGCATATTGCTGTCCTAGGGGTGTTTGCAAGGTATTTTCAAGGTTTGTCCTTGATGATTCTTGATGATTTGCCCTATTTTTTTGCCTGTCTGATGATGTTTGATTGATTAAAGTCCTCTCAATTTTGGAAATTTGCATTGATTATGTCAAATATTGCATTGTTGATGTTCATTGATGCTTGTTTAATGTTCATGAATCATGTTAGTCATTGCATTGTGATGTTCAGTGAAGCTTTGATTGATTTTAGTCTGGTTGTGTGATGTTCATTGCTTGATTGATGATTTGATCTCATGATAGGTGAGAGTCAAATGATAGGATGACTTGATGATGTATCGACCTCATGATAGGTGAGCATCGATGGTAGAATTGATGATGTATCGACCTCATGATAGGTGAGGATCGAAGATAGGAATGATGCTTGATTGACCTCATGAAAGGTGAGGATCAATAATAGGACTTGATGATTGATCAACCTCATGAAGGTGAGGTTTGATGATAGGAATAATGATTGATCAAACTCATGATATGTGAGGTTTGATGATAGGATTGATGATTGTCCTGATTGATTGACTTGATGATTGATTTGATAGATTGACTTATGATCTTGATTGAACATGATTTGATTGACTAATGAACATGATTAAACATGATCTTGATTGAACATTGTGTTAGGGCTAAATTTGATAGATTGATTGATGTAATGCTAATTTGTTTGTCATGATATGATTAGGAGGAACTTGATGTTCTTCAGTCTCAGGAGTGTTTCTCAAAGACATGGGATATGATTCATCAGTTGACATAGGTTGATTTAGATATTATTGCATGTTGTGGTTTGAAATTATTGTTATATATACCCCAGTATAGGATTAACAGGGGTTTGCTGACTGCTTTGGTAGAGAGGTGGCATAGTGACCACAACACCTTTCATCTGGCTACTGGGGAGATGACAGTTACTCCCGAGGATGTGTATCGTATCTTGCGGATTCCAGTGGTTGGCGAGATAGTTGTGTATGACAAAGTAGAGTAGGATGGGACCGATACCTTGCACAAGATCTTCTGAGATGATCAAGTTTCAGGATATGAGGTCCCTTGGCAGGAGATGATCGAGAGATATGATCTGTTATTGTGTGTTCTGTCTGGGTTCGTTGGTGGATTCCTTTGTCCTGACTGCAGGTCATAGGGATTATTAGTTGGCTGGGGTCGGGTATTGGAGCGTATGATGTTGGAGGGGACCAAATATGCATGGGGTTCGTATATATTAGCCCATTTGTATCATGATTTGCACTAGGTTGTTTATTATGGGGAAACGAGCCTCTCTTCTAGAGTTATGTTTTTGCAAATATGGGTGAGGGAGCATATAGTGATCACTCGGCTAGTGGGAGATAGACAACGAACAATGGGTAGACCTTATGTTTTCAGCTACACTAGTCCATGTGTCTAGCATAAGCTAGGAAAATTAGATTATTGGAGACGTGTCCTAGATGATTTGGAGACCGTGACATGGTGCCCTTACTTGGATTGTGATGTGTGGACAGATGATTAGATGGATATGAAATACATGCTGCTATCACGATACTTGATGGGACATACACGTTCTATAATTGAGAGATATTTGTATCAACGAGTTTGTCTTCAGTTTGGACAAGTTCAGGCAATGCCTCAAAGGGTTGCCCAATATGCACAACAGCGACAAGATGCGACAGAGTGGGGACCATGCTTATCTTATGGTGCTTTTTGTATAGAGTATTATACATTGGCACTAGGTTTGTGGGATTATGCTCCACAGGTTGCAGATGTAGGGATGACAGAGGATTATGCTGAGTATTTCTACACATATTCGTTTATGAGGTTATCGAGTCCTGATGAGCCAGTTCCTCCATTTGATGATGATGAAAGGGCACCACCTCAGGCACTGAGATAGAGGGGGGATGGAGGGGATGGTGATGGTGCTAAGGGTGGTGGTGGTGATGATGGTTCAGGTGCAGGGACATCAGGTGTAGTTGGTAGTCACATTCTAGATTTTGTAGTTCCTAGGCATAGGAGGAGTACTGCCATACCTCAGGTGGTGATTCCTAGGATTCAGATTGGAGTCCCCTCTCATTAGTAGTAGACATAGATAGATACATTACAAGCATAGATTCAAACTCTTTAGGGTCAGTTAGTGTAGTCTTAGGCATAGGTTGGCTAGGTTCAGATACTGACGACTGAGAGAGATGTAGCTAGGTATCAGGTACATGCACACGTTGTCATACTTACTGTGGAGAGGGATGCCTTGAGATGGCAAGAATAGCAGGCTAAGGCCATTACTGAGAGATTACAACAGGCTGCAATAGCTATCTGTACATCTGATTATTTTAGAGAGATTCAACACACTACTTAGGAGGCTCAGTTTTATAGGGGAAAATATCATGAGGTGGTTCCTCCCGAGCATCGAGATAGCTTTACACAGTCTCAATCTGGTAGGTTTCGGTCTTAGACTATTAGCATGGGTGTTACATAACCATTTCCTGGAGATAGGAGAGATCCTGGTGCAAGTCCATCAAGGGGAGGAGGTACTGATTCTGTGATGCCAACACTGTCTGGGGGGAGCACGACATAAATCCAATTATGATTCTCTGATGTATTTTTGGACATGTATACACCCTTTATTCAGTTTAGACATTGATGATATTCTTGTTGTTGTCTAACTTTATGATACACGACCATTTTTGATATTGATGTATCTCATCATACTTTTGGATATCCTTGTACACTTTGACATTATGATTTTTGAGGTTATATGATATGTGGCGATGCTTATGATCCATGTGTTGATATGATGATAGATGTCTATGATGCATTTAATTTCCATGTTATGATGATGATTATGCTATGCATTTAATTTCTATGTTATGATGATGATATGCTATGTGATGGATGCATTTAATTTCTATAATGATTTATGATGTTGATGATATGTTATGTGATGGATTTTATATTTTTGTACTTTTTCGATGCAAATAAATGATGTGATGAATGAATGAATGTGTATATAAAATGATTGTGTGATGGTACCTAATTCTATGAGAATGCATGCAATGATGGATGATTCTATATGTTTTATGAATTTATGCAAATGATGTTTTATGCTATGTGAAATGGATTCAATTATGCAATAATGATATGTGATGAAATGTGATGTTCATATTGATTATGTATGGATGTGATGATAATGAGATATAATGATTATGTAAATGATGTTTGATGTTTTGTAATGATGAATTTATGATTATGTGATGCAAATGATTTATATGCATATGATTGTGTTCTAGGGTCTTAAGCTTAAATGAGTGAATCTATCCAACTTCCAAGAGTTGTGAGAAGGTTGTCATCAGTTGATTCTTTGTTAAATTAAGCTTTCACAAAACCTGAAATATTTCCCAATTCTTTTGGAAATTTGAAGAGACTCACTCATTTAAGCTTAGTGAACCACTTTCCTAATGCCACTATATGAAATGATTTTGATTATGTAAATGAGGTGAAATGCACGTCTTTTTGTGTTTTTTGATGCAAATATTATGATGTGATGCATGGATGAATGAATGATGATGCAACTGATATGTAACTATATGAGAATGATGTGTTTTTGATTAATGTCAAGTGTACTCAATCCATTGATAATAGAGATAACATCCTTATGAAATTTTTGCTGCTTTGGAAACTCTATAGATACAAATGCAAGCTAAACATGGATGCAATATACTCTAACCATGCAGATCTCATATGCAAAAGTTGTCATTCGTAATAGCCAATTTGTCGTGCTTTTTATCATCATTGGGCCTTTAAAATGTTGAAAGTGAGTACAAGAATCAATGGTATATTTAGACCATGATGAACTAAGTACTACTTCCATGATGTTTGATAGTGCAAGTTAACACAAGCATCTAAGTATAGTTAAAACAAGATGATCTGAGTATTTCTTGTGTAAACATACAAGAGTTAACCGGTTTCCTATGCAAATTCAGAATGCCATTAGTGATACTTTGTAGCCCACATCTTGCAACAATTTGCGCAGTAATAATGATCAACTCACAGAAAATAGACAAAGAAAAATCACACTCTTTCATAGCTCCTCTAGTTCGATACATCATCGAGGGGCTCCAGAGATATGATAACAAAAATCCAAGTACAACAATTAAACATTTGTGTTTAACATGATAAAGCTATGAGTCAGAAAGAACATCATTCATTTGAAGTTTTCTTTTGATTTGATTGATTTGGCTGGTTGATTTGGATGGTTGATGTGTTCATGTTTGTGTGATTGATGTTCTATGTTGAGTTGCACTATGATCATTATTTTGGGTTGTGTTGTACTACTGTTGTTTTTTTGTTGGTTTAAGCTCAAAGTTTATTTTCCCCCAATGAGTTTAGGAGTTTTCCCCCAGTCTAGGGTGAGACAAGACCGCGATGCTAGGATATTTACATGAAGCTTTTCCGATGATAGGAAAATGGATGGTGAAAGTGAATGGTCGACATGCTCAAATAGATGGAAAAGATAACCTATCACAAATAGCGTTTGTTGCCAGGTTTTCACTATTTATTTTTATTGCACTTTTTTAGATTTTATGATTTTTTTTTTTATCTTTTTGATTTTTCACTTTTGTATTTTTGATCTTTTCTGCTTTTTTGTTGTTGTTACCAAGATGCATGTTTTCTAGGTTTTCATCAAGGCAACCATTTTTTTAGGATATTTTATGATGTTTTTGTATTTTTTTAGGACTTTTTTTCTGATGCATTGGATGATTTAGGTGTAGAAATTCTTGAGATGCAAGCTATTGAGGGGTTCATCAAACAAATCCCCTTTTGGTGTGCACAATTGATATGCTCCTGATCTTGAAGTTTGACACAATGACAAAGGGACCTACCCATTTTGGTTCAAATTTCCCCTTCTTCTCTTGATCTTGTTGATTACAAGGATTCTCTTTCAAGACTAAATCACCAACCTAGAATGTTCTAGGCTTTACTTTGTGGTTGTGGCTTCTGGATATCCTCTGCTGAAATGCTTTCAGGTGATCCACTGCATGCTAAAAATGCTCATCTAAGAGTTCCAATTCTTGTAACCTAGACACTCTATAATCCTCATCTAAAATGATCCCTTTTAGTGACACACGAAGTGATGGTAGTTCAACCTCAATAGTTAGAATGGCTTTTGATCCATAGACTAGAGCATAGAGTGTAGCTCTTTTTAGGGTACAAATACTGGTTCTATAATCCCATAGAGTAGGGTTTAGTTGCACATGCCAGTCATGTTCAACATTTTTGACAACTTTCTTTAAGATTTTTAGGATAGTATTGTTTAAGGCATCTGCTTGGCCATTTCCTTGAGGATAATATGGTGTAGAAAACCGATGCTGGATGTGAAATTGGCACAAAGTTCTTCAACGTCTTGATTTTTGAAAGGTTTTTCGTTGTCAGTGATGATGGATTAAGGGATGCCATATCGAAAAATGATGTAGTTTAGGATGAAGGATGATATTTGTTTTCCTGTGATGGTGGTTAGAGGGAAAACTTCAATCCATTTTGTGAAATACTCGATGGCTGTGATAATGAACTTGTGTCCATTTGACGACGATGGATGAATCTTCCCTACGAAATCCAATCCCCACTGAAAAAAGGGCCATGTTGATGCAAAAGGTTGAAGTTCGTGCGTGGATGAGATTTCCATGAATCTAACACTTTTGGAATTTCTTGACGAACTGAAAAGAATCCTGTTGATGGTGTTTTTTGCACAACAACAACTCAGACAAAATACAAGTATCCTATCTCTCTTGAAAGGTAAATCTCTATCAACAAGCCTCAAGAGATAACTCCAAGGTCTCTAATGTCAGGTCTTGACAATGCAAAAGTAGCTCAGATAATATGTGAAAATGTTGGTAATCACAAGGGGACCTTACTACAAGCAAATAATGAATCTTCAAACTTATCAGATCTAGCAATATGGTGATACTTCAAATCCTAAATCTAACCCAAGTAACAAAGAAATAGAAAAAGATAAGGGTTTCAAAGAGATTTCTAAGATTAACACTAATTCTAAGATTAACAGTGCAAATGACAAAATACTTGAAATGGACCAATCCCTTAGAAACTAATTCCTGCTTGACCAAGATAAATCTGCAATCTTATAGAAATAGTGCAATCTTCTAAGGCATGAAATATTTTCAGATCATGAACATTTATCCAAAAAAACCCTATTGCAATTGAAATGAACAAACATTCACAATTGAACTAAGCACAATGAATATCGAAGTCCAAGATAACTTTGCAAAGCAACCAACAACCAGCTAGCTGCAAAAAGTATGGACTAGAGACTGCTGCAACATTTCAAGCATCAAATCATAAACACCATTAAGTCATGTAACACTAAGTTTAACATATATCAACTAAGCTTAAGCAATTCAAAAGATAGAATCATAGGAACCATGCCAGATAAACTAACACAAGGACACCAAACCACAATGCCTTTACTTGCATTAAATCATTGAAAGTAGCAATAATTTCGGTCTTCTGTTACAACACTTGCTTGAAAATAACCTAACTACTAACTTCTTGCTCTAATGTTTAATTCACTCCAAAAATTATCTAGCCCTTTCAAATGAGGCAATATCCCTATTTATAGAGATTACATCTTATGTCGGCCCAAATAGGGTTACAAAACAATAGGCCCCAAAAATAAGTCAGTCAAGAAGAATTCAAAATGAATTAAAATGTGCATTAAATGCATGTGTCCCATCCAGGTCGGCCTAGGATCTCCAACATGGTTTGATCTAATGCATGTGAAGGATGAAGAGGAATAATGGGGAAGCACAAATTCTGATGAGGCATTGCATTAACTACTCTCCCCTTTGTCCTTATCTCATTCCACTTTATCTTGCACCATCAAAAATACCTTCTCCAAGTCAACTATAGGTGGAATAACTAACACCTTAATTTTCCTTTCAATGGATTTAATGTTCTCTCTTGACTGCTTAATGACCTTATCCCAATCCAACTTCAGGGCTTGATACTTATCGACCACTACAATGTATGTGGCTACATCATCTAACTGATGTTTGGTAACTGGCCCCTCATTGACTAGAGAATATACATTTCGCCACCATTTCCTCAGTTGTTCCAAGTTCATATGCTTTAGTGCAAATTTTTTTCTACCTATCATAAATTTGAAGAAGGAAATGCACTTGTTGTAGATTTCAGTCAAGGTATCCTCAATTTTCTTCCCTTTCTTATGCATCTTCTTCAAAACCCTTTTCCTTATTTGCAAAGCTTTGTACCATTCCCAAGGTTCTGCAACTTTGGAAGAAGGAAGAATTCAATAACTTAACAACTTATCTTTAGTGTATTCCATGATGGTCCTGGTCTTTTGTAACAATCAACATCCTCCTTATCTTGAGCTAATACATTCTTCAACCATTCTATTGATCTTATAGCATCTCCACCAGTTGAGAGGATATATTTGATGGCATTATCTCCTTTGGCTTCCACTCCCTACAACTAGTTCAGTGTGTCATGTGTAGTGGTTTTCATCTTCTCCAACTCGGTTATTGTCTCTTGTGGTAGAAAACTTGCAGTAGATGATGAGGAGCTGATGGATTGCAAGGGTTTCATCAAATCCTGCAAATACCTCTTTAGTTTATCATTCTCCTTCAAATATTTCTTAGCTTGCACTTCTTTCTTCGATCTTCTCAAAATAGCAGCACTAGAGCCTTCAAATTCTTTAACTTCCTGCATCATAGAGGTGGGTCCCAAGCTGATAGTTTGCACACTGTAATCCCTACTAGTCACCTCATCTCTATTCTTATCTGGTACAGGGGTGGCAATATGAATCACCCTGTTATTAGCTTCATCTCTCTCAATTCTAGAGATAACCTTGGCCTTCTTCTTCACTTTTCCTTTTCCTATGTTTGCTAGTAATTCATCCCAGTTGGGAGGAGTATCATCCACCATAATTTTTTTACTCTTTAATTCCTTGTCCAACCAAGTAGGAACAGTGGAATCTGACTGCACATTACTTTTTTCGACCACATCCTGTTGAACCTTGGAGAAATCCTCATTTAGATTTTGCTTTTCATGGATCTCTTCAGTCTTATCTTCACTTCCCTTATCATGTTCTTTTCCTTCGTGCACTGGTGAAGGGGTCTTGATTAGCACTTCCTCTCTCTATGGAGGTCTATCTTCTTCATTTCCTACAGGTGAATCCTCATAAGTCACTAGAGGGGACTACAATATCTTTTCTATCTCTGCCTTTGTACTGTAGATTTCACCCTCTCAAAATTCCTCTTCTCCTTGATCATGGTGATCTTTTGCATCCTTGGATTCACGTGGTATATCATGAATTTCATGAGGAGGGACATTATCATGTTTTGTGGAAGGGACAACTAAGGGAACACTCTTCTTTGGCACACCATCCTTGGGAGAGGGAGTTCTTGATCTTCTTGTGTACACCTGTGTCTTCTCCCCTAAACTCTCCACACTTACCACCGGTGGGCCAGCTTCATCCCCTACCCTGGAAGATTCCTTCTTCTTCTGAGACAATCTCACTATTCTTCTTCTCTTAGGCACATAAGCACTTCCCTCCTTTTATCCTTCCTCAGCTTCTTCTTTAGTAGATTTCTTTGTCCTTGAAATATGTTTTCTTTTCTTAGCAATATGTCTTCTTTGCCTCTCTAATTCTTCTGCTTGAGCATCCTTAATCTTTATCTTGAAAGGAGAGCTCACCTTAGCCTTACCCTTAGGGTCCTACTCAATTGACTCTTCAGAAGTAGAATGAGACTCCAAGTCTCCCATTAAGTCATAAGTGCATTGCACACCTTCACTTTCCAACTCCCACATATTATGTTTGAGCCATAACTTGGTGTACTTGATCACTGGAGTCATGATCTGCTCTAATTTTGTCTTCTCTTCTTCCAGCCAGTCTATCTCTCCTATCGATTTGTCTTTCACAAGCTCATAGTCATGACTCTGAATCAAATCTCCATTATCTTCAATCTGATCAGGAATGGCCTTTATGTTGTATATGTTGTCACCTAGAAATGCACCCTATGCATAGAGATAAAAACTGAGCCTTCTAGAGACACAATGGGATCATTTCAAGGTTGTGGGTCACCTAAAACTGAAATGAACCTCTGGAGAAGGCCGGCTTCCTTTGGCTATCACCTAAACTAATGATCTTTGTGAGGTAAAGGGAGAAGAAGAATGCATTAAAAACAAAACTAACTCTATGGTGATACATCGAATTAAGAAGAAATCATAAAAATGAAAGTAGGATGAAATATGCTGAGAAAACTAGACTGTAGCTATTTTACTTATTCAACATAACCCCATTCAGTATTATGCATCACTCTTGACAAGTTTGATCTACATACATATCTCAAGAAGGAAGAAAAAAACTTCACAACTTTGTGGTATGAATACAGATTTCGTAAAAACACTGTTAAAGAAATACATACATAAGCTAACATACAAAAATGAGAGTAGTAAAAGCATTAGTACTTGTTTTCAAGGTGAACTCTGTTTTGCATTCCAGATTTCAGTTGGGTTACAAAGTATACATCAGCTGAGGAAGGATAGATAAAAAAAATCACTAACTCTTCTGGATGCATGACTCGAACTATTTACAAAAAGGAAAAAAAATGCCTTATATACACCAGTGTGTCATGCTGACCTGGCTCTAATGGAGGCTAAGCATAGAATATTGAGTCATGCTTCCAATAGAGCAGGCCTCCCAACTGAATCCCCTATGAAATGTCATCATATGAATGAACTAACCCTCAATGGAAATATCCATTTGGCCCTTATGATCACCTGCAACATAGATGCTTTTCCTGATTGAGCCTGAGGGTGAAAATTAGGTAACATTTCTGGCAATCTTTGCTGGATGTTTGCTTGCTAAACATGAAGACCAATAGTCTAGGCTTATCCATTGGGCATGGAGTCATTAGAAGGCTCAAAAAACAAACAAAAATATCAGTTTTGGACATGGCCACCACTCACTTGAGATCCACAGGACACAACAGATCGCCAAAAAACCAAAACAGGGGAGAACGAAAGAGGATATTTACAGTGCCATCACAACACCCAGGAAATAGAGAATAATTAACTTGAAGCGCAGAAGCACTTATTGAAAACGTAAACCTAAACTAATATGTACAAAAGAGGAACTTCATTAGATTTGAAAACAGGGCTTAAGGTGTATCCCATTGAATGGGATAGGGAGAACTTCCCCTTCTGTCGTAGCTAGTTGATAAGCATTGTGCTCCTTGCAGTATCTGATAATGAATGGGCCCGTCCACATGTTGTCAAACTTGGTGTGATGACCTGGCTTGCTTTTCAGAACATCCCATTTGAGCATAAGATCTCCCACCTTGAAAACCTTTCCTGTAGCCTTCTTGTCAAATGTCTTCTTTGTTTGGAGCTGATGATACTCCAAATCCTTCATGGCTTTGTCCCTTAACTCTTCGAGTTCCATGAGCTTTGCATATCTCGTGGACATTGGGTCTTGCTCTTCAAACATCTCCAACTGATGTACAATGTACAAAGTTGGAAGCTCCACAGATAGGGGTAATCTTGCCTCTTTGCCATAGACCAACATTTATGGTGAATTACCAACAGACCTCTTAGGGGTCACTTTGTCTGCCCGTAATGCATTCTTTAAACTGATGTGCCAGGTCCTTTGATTATCCTCTATGGTTCTTTTAATAATCCTGATGAGGTTCTTGTTTGTGCTTTCTGCTAAACCATTACTCTGAGGGTAATAATTTGAGGATGTATTCAAATGAATACCCTATTTAACAGCCCAGTCAGTTAGCCTTAATCCCACAAATGTGAGGGCGTTATCAGATATGATAGAGTCAGGAACTCCAAATCTAGTGACTATATCTTCATAGAAGCTCAACACTGAAGACTCTTTTGCTTCTTTCAAAGGTATTGCTTCTGTCCATCGTGTGAAATAGTCTGTAGCAGTCAATACCCATTTATGACCAGCACTGGATGGTGGGTTAATTGGTCCGATGAAATCAATCCCCCGTCTCATGAAGGGTTGCTCCACTTGAATTGGATGTAGAGGCATAGCAGACAACTTTTCCTTTCCTGCGAATAAAGCACATTTGATACACTTTCTCGACCAGGCGTATGCATCTTTGAACAAGCTGGGCCAGTAGTAACTAGCTCTCATGATTTTCCAGGTAGTAGTCCTTGGGGAAAAGTGACCTCCTACAACTCTATCATGAAACTCATGAAGTACCTTTTCAATCTGATCATTGTGAATGCATCTTAACAAGACACCATTCAAATCCTTTTTGAAAAGAACACTGTTTATCAATACATATGGTATGGACTGCAGTCTAAAGTATCTTCTTTTAGCTCTGTTTAATCCTAATGGGCATTCACCAGTTTATAGAAATTGGGTCATATCTTGAACCCAATTAGTTGTTCCCATAGGCACATCATCTTGAGCATTCTAAAATTCATCTGAATTAGTAAGCACAACATCCTTTTCTAATTCAGTTTTACTGCTTGGCCCTGTAGCAAGCTGCTCACAAAGACCTTTACCTCTAACCAGTTTGGTGATCTTAATATCTAAATCATACTCCATGACCTTGGTGGTCCATCCTGCTCTTTTATCATTCAAGTCTTTATTCAACAGAAACTCCTTCACACTTGAGTGTGCCACCATGACATGAATTTTATTATGAGAGATCAAAGGCTTGAATTTCTTCAGGCTTCTGATCACAACAAGAACATGCCTCTCTACAAAGGAGTATTTATGTTCATTTTCAACCAAACCTTGACTGAAGAAGGCTATTAGTTGTTCTAAAGTCTGTTCATTTTTTGAACCAATATTGCAAAAAATGTTACTTGTGCTACCATAAGCATACAGGTTTGCTACATCAGGGATGAACCTTCTCAGAAAGTTGATTTGGCCCAAAAAGCTCTGCAGACCCTTCTTGTGGTTTGGCAATGGCAACTCAAGTATGGCTCTGACTCTCTCAGGGTCAATAGTAATTCCTTGCTTTGACACTAGGTGTCCTAATAATTTCCCTTCATGAACAACAAAGATACTCTATTTTGGGTTGAGAGAGATACCAAACTCTTTGCATTTTTCAAAAACTTGCCTAAAATGTGACACATGTTCATCAGCATTCTTAGAATATACTGTAATGTCATCTAAATAAATCAGTATAATCTTATTGATCAAACTTTAAAATTCCATGTCCATGGCCCTCTGAAACGTGGCACCGGAATTAGATAAACTGAAAGACATCCTTTTGTATGCCATGGTGCCCCATTTAGTTGTAAAAGCAGTTTTAAACTAATCTTCCTCTTTAACCAGCACTTGATTATACCCTGAAAAACCATCTAATAAGGAAAATATTTCAGAACCAACAACCTCTTGCAAGATTTGTTCCATGGAGGGCAGTGGGTAGTGGTCTTTCAAAGATGCTTGGTCAAGATCCCTAAAGTCTACACAAAGTCTTATTTTGCCACTTTTCTTCCTAACTGGCACAAGGTTAGAAACCCATGAAGTGTGTTTGATAGGAAAGACAATACCCCCCTCAACTAGTTTGGTCAGCTCTTTGATCATTAAAGGCTCCAGCTTAGGATTCAAGGGCCTTTGTTTCTATCTTACTGGCCTAGCATTAGGCTCTAACTCAATTGTGTGCTGAGTAATATGGGGATCAAACCCTTTCAAATCAGAATATTCCCAAGCAAAGACATCGTGAAATTCTTGGCATAAAGCAACAAAAGCTTGTTTATCTTCATGTGAACAAATTTTGCCTATCTTAAGAAGTTTACCTTTGAAAATCTCCAGTTCTTCATAATGCTCTTGTTTGATTTGCAAGCCAGCTTTACCCTTTTTAAGCTGATTATCAGTACTGAAAATCGACTCTAAGGTAACAAGGCCCTTGGGAAACTTATTCGTCCTCAGATGTATGACTTGATCGTCATATTGTTGCTTGAGTTTTGCTTGATTCACCATGGAGAACTGATCTTCTTCGAGCAAAAAGGAAAGGATCTATTCATCGCTGTCAAAAATTTGCCAGTGAATGTTGTTATCAGGAATTGATGGTCTGACCACAACCTTCACATATTGAGCTGCACCTTCTCTTTTCTAATGTCGCCTGGAATATCAAATTGTGCCCCGATGGATGCAAGCCTATCAACATGCTTGTTCTGATTCCTTGGAATAGGCACTAAATTAAAGGCATCAAATTCCTCAAGCATGTTCGACACTCTATTTCTATAAGACTTTAGTGTGTCATTTTTAGCCACATTCAGGCCCCTTATTTGATTAACAATTAACTCGCTGTCCCCATATACTTTCAAGCGGGTTATTCCTCTCTTCCTTGCCCACTCAAGACCTTCAACAAGGCCCTCATACTCAGCGGTGTTGTTGGAGCACACAAAAGCAAAATGGAAAGCAACATAATACTTATCACCCTGTGGAGATACAAGCATTGCACCTCCTCCAACGCCATTTTTGCTTCTTGAACCATCAAAATACATCTCCCATAATTCATTCTGCTGCTCGAACTAACTTTCTACACTTCTTTCAAGATTTGGCATTTCTGTCCCAGCTTCATTCAATATATAATTGCCCAAACCAACATCCTGAATAAGCTCATTTGGATTATCAACCACGTTCTCAACTGCCCATCCATTCAGGAGCACCTTAGGTACAATCTTAGCTTGTAACTCTTGTGCTGCAATAAGTTCAGTATCCTCTAAAACAATAGAATTAAGATTTATAGTAGATGGCACATAAGGTTCGATGTGATCCTTGACAAGGGACTCAGAAGTTATAGTCACTTTAGTACCATACCTGGTCCTAAAAAGCATATGGGACCAATCTGAAGATAAATACCCTCCAATTTTAGCTATGAAATCTCTAGATAGGCATAGAGCAAAAAATGGAGGCAAGTCTATAACAAACACATCTTGTGGGATTGAAAAGTTGGGACAAGCATGTAATGTGAGATGCAGGTTTTTAATAACACCTATAGTGTTTACTGCTGCCCCATCCAATTGAAGTACTCCCTGTTCTAATGGCTGGTATTGTAAACCTAGCTGGTCTGCAATCTTTTTTGGCATTACCGAACTGCTAGCCCCGCTATCAACCATGCAATTATGCACCAATTTATTCCCCACTATTTATGAAACATAGAAAGGAGGGGGCTTGACACCATTACTTTTCTTTATGGTACTATCCAAAGGTGCATTGGTTAAAACTGATTTTGTTTGGCCTAAAGAGACTTCCTTTGGAGGATTCAAACTAACTAGATTTGATAAGGTTGACTGTAACAAATTGATTTGACCAGGGATTGCTAAAGAGTCCCACATCAAAATTGAAACATTCTTTTTTTTCATACTTTTAACAATGTTGAAAGGTGCAGATATGTTTATCTTTGGCTGCGTCTTTACAACAGCATGGTCAGGTTGCACCTGACTTGCGAATGAAGCATGTAAGGGCTACTCCTTACTAGTGTCAAGACCTTGCTACAAAGTGCGTGGTACATGCTGATTTGATGGACCAGCAACTCCTTTATCTTTATTTGTTGCTTGTTCAACCTCGAAAGCCCTCTTCTTGGCTCTAGTATTAGTAGCAACAGATGTGTCATCCTGGCTCACTCCACAAAATTCTTCTCTCTGCCAATTCAGGAGAGTTGAATCATCTCTAGGTTGATCCTGCCGTTGTGGATACCCCTCCTTAGGTGAATCTTGCGCACCCACAACATTTTGAACCATAAGAGCTTGGTTGATGTTTCTGTTAGAGCATGTAGCTTGACTATGTGGCTGGTTACATGGATAATACCATTCACAATTAGCAGCCAGATTGTTTTGAACAAGAACAAACTCTTTGACAGTACTGATTGGAGTTGGATTATAGGCCTGAAAAGGTCTTGTGGCAACATTTTTCCTTGTGCCTTGATAATTTCCTTGATACTGTTGCCTATTCCCCTGGAATAGCTATTGTTGACCTAGAAAAAGTTGACTTGAGGCCTAATTCTGCTGTTGATAAGGCCTAGAATAGGTCTTTTGTTTTTCCAAGTTCACCAACTTGTTACCAAAAGTCTGTAAAAGACTTTTGATCTCTTGTAACTCCTGTGATGATCCTGAAGCAACACTTTCTTGTCTATCAACGACTGGAATAGTAGTAGGCAGTGTTGGTACAACTGATAGAGGTGTGAAAGGAGGTATGTGCAACAAAATGTTTGCATGAATTTCTAGAAATATTGGCATTGGTGGCCTGGGAGCAAGCTTACCAGCCTGTATTAAGCTGTTTTTAGCTCTGATAGCTATTTCAAAGGCATCTGGTAGAGACACTCCTCCCATTGATTGTATCATGATAGCTATATCGCTGTTAAGAGCCCTCAAGAAGTACATAAATGCATACTCTAGAGGTGGCCTCACTATTGTATGGATTCTATCCCAAGTTCTTTGGAATCTGAAATTGAAGTCGTTCATCTGCTCTTGTGGAGCCCTCTTGATCATAGTCAATTGCTCCAATAGAGATAAGTTATCGGACCTGTCTTGAAATTGCTTGTGCAACTTGTCTCCAAATTTGTCCCATGTTGCAATTGAACTAACTGGTAGGCTCCTATACCATTGCACAACTCTTCCCTTTAGTGAAGTAGCTAGTAATCTTACTACAACATCCTCTTGAGTTATATGATGGACTTCGCATAACAAAGCCACATCTCTTATATGTTCAGCGGGAGTAGTTTGGTCTTCCCCTGTGAAAGTTGGAAGACCCTTCAGGGCTGCCATTGGAATGTCATTGTGCTGTGCTAAGTTCAAGGGGCTCCCTCCACTAAAAGCAACAAAGGGTTGATTCCTTGGAGCGGCCATTAGAGGTAGCTGAATTGGATTTACTTGTATAGAAAAATGAGATCCCACTGATGGAGGAGTAGACTGAGTTCTTCTAGAATAAATAACTATTGTTCCTCTTTTTTCTGTTTCTCTACCTCTTCTTCTCAGTGGTGACAATTGCAAATATACGAAGGGACCTGAGCTACTTCTTGTCTGAATTCTTCTCATAAACTGTAGAAGGCACTTATTTTTGGAGTTCTTCTCCCCAATGGAGTCGCCAAGTATGCCAAATGACTTGTATAAAGCCTGGGAGTAGCTGATTGCATACTAAACCAGCAGTTGAATCTAATTTCAGTCCCACCGGGCGTGCCAAAAACTGTTGTCACCTAGAAATGCACCCTATGCACAGAGATAAAAACTGAGCCTTCTAGAGACACAATGGGATCATTTCAAGGCTATGGGTCACCTAAAACTGAAATGAACCTCCGGAGAAGGCCGAATTCCTTTGGGTATCACCTAAACTAATGATCTTTGTGAGGTAAAGGGAGAAGAAGAATGCATTAAAAGCAAAACTAACTCTATGGCAATACACCGAATTAAGAAGAAATCATAAAAATGAAAGTAGGATGAAATACGCTGAGAAAACTAGACTGCAGCTGTCTTACTTATTCAACATAACCCCATTTAGTCTTATGCATCACTCTTGATAGGTTTGATCTACATACATATCTCAAGAAGGAAGAAACAAACTTCACAACTTTGTGGTATGAATACAGATTTCGTAAAAACACTGTTAAAGAAATACATACATAAGCTAACATACAGAAATGAGAGTAGTAAAAGCATTAGTACTTGTTTTCAAGGTGAACTCTGTTTTGCATTCCAGATTTCAGTTGGGTTACAAAGTATACATCAGCTGAGGAAGGATAGATAAAAAAAATCACTAACTCTTCTGGATGCATAAATCAAACTATTTACAAAAGGGAAAAAAATGCCTTATATACACCAGTGTGTCGGCCCCTTAGGGCTTACAAAAAATATCAGGGGTTAGAAAGATCTATCTTAAGATCTTTTGATTGAATTAAATGCTATACCCCTACGTGTCTCTGCTGTGTGCATCGGTGAAAGCCTACTGCCTGGAGAAACCCCTTAGATCTTTTGAAGCTACCAGATGTATTTACTTTTGGTCCTTGTGTCCACCTACTGAATCCCCCTATTGAGTGCCTTGAATGCAATTGAGTCCAGAATAGATACACGTTGATTCACATTTTGTTGATTCTCTTGGCATTGGTCAAGCTGCCAACGATCCACCTGTAGCTCTCCTTGATTGGCTGGGCACACTACACGCAGACTCCCCTCTGGTCAAAAGCTCGTTCAGTCAAAATCGTATCTCGGCGAGACACTAGAAGTGTCTCACCGATGCGATTGTGTCCCTCCATAGCTATTGGCACAATGTGGAAACATCGATGAGAGTCTTTATCGAGCTTCAAAATTCATACCAATGTTGCCTCCATGGTCACCAAGACAGCTGATTGTCGGTGAGACAATTTACCGAAGGTAGAGCGTTACCCCGAGAGCCCCCTCGTTGTTTTGGTAAGAGCTTATTGATATCACCTCAAATGCATTCCACTCCACCAGGATCCAAATTTCTTTCAGCGAGACATCCTGACTTCACCCAGACCTCACACCGAGGCCTCTTCCTTCCACCAAGCTGCTCTCCTGTCGGCAAGACAACACCGAGTCGGGGAAACCTTCCCCTGACTTGGAACATTATATCGAGGCTTCCTTTATCGGCGAGACCCCCCGGTGTCGGCGAGACATCTTGTCGATCATCATTCTTTATACCAAAGGTAGACCCCGAGAACCCCCTCGTTGTTTTGTTGAGACTCTGGCCTGTCGGCTAGACTTCATACCGATGTCGGGTGCTACATCAACATCAAACATCAGGGAGACCCTTTGCGTTCGGCAAGACCACATGCTGACATGACTTCATTGGCAGGACCGCTGGCTTTTGGGGAGACATCGAAGTCGTAGAGACCTTACCCCGACTGCTTTGTTATGCCGAAAGACCTGCGTTGTCGGGGAGACTTCATCTTATTTCCAGGACATCTCTCTGAATGCCTTGTTATGCCGAAAGACTTGCTTTCCGGCAAGCTCCCTTTCCTGTTGGCGAGACTCCGACTGTTCACTGGGACCCTTCACCGAGCGCCAGAAGTCACCCCAAAGCCCTTGGTCGCCATGAGTCTCCCCAAACTCACGATTGAATGGCCTATCAGCCAGAGAAATCCATGTGATAAGAGGTCATACCGAACCCTCAATGTTATAGTGATAGGCTCTGTAGCTTCGTTCGACAGGATAGAAACTAGGTCACAGTGACCTGTTCAAAACAAAAAGTATCAAGCAGCCAGTCGGCCGGACAATGAAGATGTCATGTCGACCTAGCTCTAATGGAGGCTGAGTGTAGAATATTGAGTCATGCTTCCAACAGAGCAGGCCTCCCAACTGAATCCCTTGTGAAATTTCATCAGATGAATGAACTAACCCTCAATGGAAATATCCATTTGGCCCTTATGATCACTTGCAACATAGATGCTTTGCCTGATTGAGCCTGAGGGTGAAAATTGGGTAACAGTATAATAGGACCAAGTCCACTGGCAACTTGGAGAATTTTTTCTAACTTCAAATTCATCCTTGTTGTTAGCCCAATAATCCTCTACATCATCCTTATGGCTGTATTCCCTGCTGGCTCTCTTCTATGCCTCACCAGTCCTATCAAATCTAGATCTCTTAGAATGGAAAGAGAGACCCAAAGTACTCATTTCCTCCTTAGAAGAATGTGCTAAATTAATAGAGGGGCAAGCCTCATTACTACCTGCCCTCAAAGGAAAATCACCACCAAATCCGGTCTTATGTTTATCCTTCTTAACAATTGCATCAAATCACATATCTGCCTTGTGACTTCTAGAAGTATAATGTGATTTGTGGGATATCTAGGGAGTCTATATGGAGCCCTCTAACAATCATCTATTCTGATGTATGAAAAGGTAGGGAATTGGATAAACCAAGCTCCAAACCTCTTAATTAGTTCCTTGGCATTGTCTGAGATCTGGACATGCTCTGCACCCTGCAATAGCCTGGTGATGTACATGGTGAATGTGTCATTCACCCTCCTATAGCTCGTGCTACCCAAGTGTAGTTTTGGGTACACCTCATAAATCACATCTCGCCCAAACACGCCCCTTGTACTTAGTCCCTTATATGGATGGAACCTTTCAAGTGCATAGACCAAGTAAGAGGTCATTGTGAAGGTCTTTGTCTATAACACATTGTACATCTATTCATGTATCATTGCACTGATAATTCCTTCCCAATGATAGTCAATATTTTGCTCCATCCTCACAATGACATGGAACATCCAGTTTTCAAATACTCCTACACTCTTCAATCCTACTACCCTACTAAGGAGTGTGATAGCATCATAGTATTCCTTTTTGAATTTTTCTCTGAATAATTGCTTGGGCAGTTTGGAGAAGTGAGACTTGGGTTTCTCTAGCCAGGAATTGATAACCTGCTGTGATTTGATGATGTCTTCATCATAATACTTCTTCGCTATGTCCATATCAAAACCCACCACATGAGGCCTATCAAGCATGTCAAAGGTCTGGGCTATAGACACAGGATTAAGATTTGCCACTATTCTCCCTTGAGGACCAACTATCCTTTGTGTGCCCTTGTCATAATGTCTGGCACATTCTAGCACCAACTTGTTGCATTGAACTGTGGGAGGAAATCCTACCACATGGGCCAATCCTGACTCTAATATTCTTCTAGCCAACAAGGGAAGGCTTTGTGCTGCCATTCTTGCCTTGAATTCCTCATAATTCCATTGGCCTACATTTGTATCCGTGACTTCTGACTAGATGGAAGTCAATTTTCTTTCTGGGATCCTACTCTTTACATCCATTTTGACCCTTTCTGCTTCAGAGATAGTAGACCCTTTGACACTTGGATCTGTCTGCTTGTCCTTGATCTTCTTGACTATTGTCTTACTTGATTAAGCTTGCATTTCATAGAAAAACCCACAATAAATCCTTTTATAATATTAGAATCAAGGTAAGTCACCCATGAATCAACATATTCATCATTAAGCCATCTCAAAATCATAACAAAAATCCCTCAAATCAATCATAAGACAAAATCATTTTAAATCCGATATTTTGAGCAATTCAGGAAAAACCGACCAGAGAGGAATTTCAGGAAATTCCACGTTAGGCGGATTTCACCGATTATGCACAAATGTCGTTAGTTTTAACCATTACAACATGAAAGGAAAACATGTAACATCATTTAAATCATCAATATCAATCATGGGATGCCAAATGCACAACATTAAATTCATTCATCCCTCAAATACTTTGTACTGTGAAGTCACTTTGGGAAAATCCAGGAAAATCCACCGAAGAAGGAATTCCATGAGGAACTCAAAAGTCTGGGTCATTTGCACACCTCTAGGAAAACAAGAGGGCAAAGGAAAATCAGGAAATTTTGAGGGTCCAGAAATTCTGTGAAGGCCTCAGGATCCCGAAAACGGTCAATTTTCACGATCTCACCTGGAACGAACGAACGGTCATAGACTTGGGATTTTAGGTTCAAATGCAATTCATTTTATGCTTCTTGCTGATCATTTTGAGTCCTCCACTCTCAAAGGCGAATTGGTGAGGATTGGCGATGCCCTAGGTTGCAATCATGATGTCCTAGGTTGGAGTTGTAAAATCTCCACCATGAATGTAAAAAATGAGCTTGGATTAAAATTGAACTCGTTTGTCCGGTTAAGCTCAAGATAAACTGTTTGGAACATGCCTAAGTGAGCTACTAGCTAATGAATCAAAGATAGGCTCATGAACTCACTCAGGGAATTGCCCTCCCAAAACCCTAAATCACAACAAGATTACTCTTGGGTTGAGCCTGAAGGAGTGATTTGGGAGAGCTTGGCACTACAAAGTTACTAACTCGACTAGGGATCCCAACTAGGTTCTAAGATTCTGCAAAGGAAACAAATTAAACCCTAGCTCTGGAAAACTTGATGCCAAACCTATGAAATTAGAGCCCCAAATGCATTCAAAACATCAATATATCACATTCACTCATTATTCAAAGGCGAGGCAAAAGTTACATACCATGAATGAAGCAAATCTATCTTTAAAGGAGATCGATAACAAACTTGGATGCCCTAGTGACAACTACAATGACAATTCAAGAAATCTGCTACTGAATCCATAAATCAACTAGTCTAATCACCAAAATGCTAAACACTCAAGACCAAGACCTCAACAAAGAGAAAATGATGAAATCCAAGTGAATCATAATTGCCCAAGAAGTCACCTAAATACTTGCCACATAGATTGTACTATCAAGCATTAACTCCATTGACAAGATAGGTCAAAACACAATCCAGGAATTCGACGAGGTGATGGAATTTTAGAGAAATCCAGTTTAGGTGGAATTTCATGAGAGACTAGAATCCTCGGGTCACAACATTAAAGCTTGCCCATCAGACTTTTAGTAAAACCAGGGAATTCTGCCCAGAGCGGAAAATTCTCGAGGTCAGTGAAAAAACAAAATTTTATTCAAAACTTAAAATTTTCTACAAGTAGCATAAAGGGGGGTCATTAATGCAAGCAAGATAATCATTCAAGCATGTGCCTAAGCAAGAAAATCCTCAAAAACAAAGGTCCAAAGCACCATAAATCAGAGCAAAAAAAGGGGGGTCCCTACTTTCAGTGGGGCATGAGTTTAAAAACTGCACAACAAATCCATCTCCATAGTCGGCTAGTAATATCCTAGACGAAGGAGTTTCTTAGCTAAGGTTAAACCACTCAAATGAGTTCCAAAAACACCTTCATGTACTTCCCATAAAGCCATTTTAGACTCATCACATTCTAAACATCGGAGGAGAGTTCCGTCAAGACCTTGTCGATAAAGGACATTTGTAATAAGGGTGTGTTAGGTGGTTTGGCGAATGAAGCTTTGTTTTTTATTGCGGGATAGGTCGGGAGGGAGGGTGTTATATTTTAGGTACGTATGTATTTTCCCATAGAGGGAAGCGTTAGCCTCAGCTAGATGGTAGATAACTTGGGACTCAGAGTTTTCATAAGATGGGTTGAACAATTGTTCCACCATGAACTCGTAACAGGCTCGTTTCTCTAGAATCTGCAAGAGAGAAGCAATGGTCGCCATGGCATCAACGACTTTGTTGTCGCTTCGAAGAATCTACTCAAATCTTATTTCCACAAAGTACTTTTTGAAGTCATTGACCATTCTTTTGTAGGGCATCAACTTGTCATCATTTGTTTGATAGTTATCATTTACCTGATTAATGACTAGTTGTGAATCCCCATAGACATGTAACTCTATGATCTTCCAGTCAACTGGTACTTTGATTCCAATGATCAAGGCTTCATATTTGGCTGTGTTGTTGGTGCAAGGGAACATCAATCTATAGGACTTGGGAATGGTATGTCCTTGTGGTGAGATAAACAAGATTTCGACTCTTGATCCATGTTGTGTATAAGAACCATCAAAATACAAGACCCATTTTTGTGTGGACACTATTAGGATATCAACATCTAGAAACCCAATGTTCATTGGATGATTGTCTTGTAATGGTGCTTCAACTAACTGATCTGCGATTGCTTTTCCTTTGATTGCCTTCCTATCAACATATTGGATGTCAAATTCACTCAGCATCATGACCCACTTAACTAGTCTTCCAGTTAGATTAGCTTTGCTAAGAAGGTATTTGAGGGGATCTATCTTGGCTATTAACTTGATGGTATGGGTGAGCATATAATGTCGCAATTGTTGGGTAGCGAACACTATTTCCATACAATCCTTTTCAATGAAGGTGTAATTGATCTCATAGCCATTTAAGGTTCTATTGATATAATAGATTTCCCTTTCTTTTCCTATTGAATCCTCTTGTGTTAACAAGGCTCCCAATGATATCTCAGTTGTTGCTATGTATGATAAAAGTGGCTTTCCTTCTGCTGGTGATATCAAGACAGGTGGACTCATTAGATATTGTTTCAATTGATTTAAGGCTCCTTTGCATTTTTCATCCCATTGGAAAGATACATTCCTATGGAGCAAGTGGTTGAAGGGAGTTTTTTCAGCCAGTTGTGGGATAAACCTCCTGATAGATTGGAATATTCATTGCAAGGATCTGAGTTGGCTGATATTTTTAGGAGGAGGAATTTCCATGATGGCTTTGACCTTTGCAGGGTCTACCTGAATGCCTTTAGTTGACACAATGTACCCCAAAAGTTTAGCTGAAGTCACTCTAAACACACATTTCTTTGGATTCAATCATACATTGAACTTTTCTAGTCTGGTGAAGATTTTATCTAAGATCTCTAGGTGTCCTTCTCTGGTGTATGATTTGGCTAAAATATTGTCGACATAGTCTTCCATGAAGGTATGCATCATATCATGAAAGATTGTCATCATAGCACGCTAATAAGTTGCTCCTGCATTCTTCAATCTGAATGGTTGACATTCCAACAAAAGGTTCCCCATGGACAGGTGAAGGATGTCTTATCTTGATCCTTAGGTGAAATTTTGATTTGATTATAACCAAAAAAACCATCCATGAGTGACAACATGCCATGTCCTGCTGTTAGGTCCAAAATGATGTCAATGTTCAGTAGGGGAAAGTCATCTTTTGGGAAAGCTTTATTGAGATCTCTGAAATCTGTGCAAATTTTGATGCTTTTGTTTGGTTTGGAAATAGGTACGATGTTAGAAATCCATTCAACATAGTCGATTGGTCTAATGAATCCAACATCCAATAAATTCTTCAATTCTACTTTTACCAATATGGCAATATGTGGATGCATTTTCCTCAACTTTTGCTTGACTAGTTTTACCCCTGCTGATAGTGATAAGTGATGCATGATGAGTTCTGGATCAATTCTTGGCATGTCGGCATATGACCAAGAAAAATTGACTTGTCTTTCTGTGAAGAATTTGATGAAGTTTGGTTTTTCCTGATCTATCAAAGATTCTTCCAGATGGACAGTCTTTATTGTTTCTTCATTACCGATGTTGATAGACAGGGTAGGTTCAACCAATAATTTAGATTGTTCCTAAAAGTGTTCGGGGAGTGTGTCAAATATTCCATCCTTCAACACCTCAGAGAGGTTTTCACTATTGGATACACTCTTTCTTTTTACTTTTTCTAGATTTGATATGACCATTGAATGGTTTTCACCATTAGATCTATTCCCTGTATTATTCATTTTTTGACTAGAAAATTTGACTCTCTTGGTTGGAAGCTTCATTACGATGTTCAATGGTGGAATCTATCTTGGGATTGGTGGAATAGAGGAAGTTGACAATGACTTCATCATTTGAAAAGATGGGGATGTTAGATGACTTAGTTTGATCCCAATCTATGAGTTCAAGATGTACCAGGGGTAAATAGTCATTGGATTGGTTAAAGTTAGATGCAGTCAGGGTCCCGATGGTAATTTCTTTAGATTGTCCAATAGAGAAATCAATGTCTATAAGGTAACTCTTCTTTGAATTATTTGTTTCACTCCGAGTCTGATTGTCTTCACTGGAGTCATCAATATGTTGTGATCCTATTTCAAGCGGTCTATAACCAGTCAGCGAGACTCATCGCTTTCGCCAAGACTTCATACCTTGTATTTTAAGATGAATGATCGAGATCACCTTGTAGAATATCCTAATCAATGATTCAAAACCATTGATAGGATTTAGATGGGAAGAATTAGTGGATTTTAATTATGTAATTGATGTGATTGAAGAAATCAATTTGAGTGTTTAGTGGAATTGAGGAAATAGATTTAATAATCTGTGGATTTGAAGAAATCATGTTGAAACTTCAATGGGATTGAAGGACATATGAGTCAGCCAAGAATAGATGGATCGGTCAGCCAATCAGAGTGAGCAATCGAGAGATCATAATTTGTTCAATTATGAAAGTGGGCTAGGGTAATTAATTAATTGATAAAATTAATTAAGCTTTTTTGAGTTGAATGTGAAAATTGTAAGTAAAGCTAGATGCGGAAACAACTCTCCTAACATCAAAACCTCAGGGAAGAATGCAGAGATACCTTTTAAAATTACAATTACAGTCTAATTAAGATGCATATGAAAGAGGTAATAGAAACAGAGTATTTGACACACACATATGGACACTAGATTTACTTGGGAAAACCCTTACGGGAGAAAAACCCACCACACCAAGAGAAATCACTTTGTATTACAGTAATGGAGATTACATACAAATATCAGCCTTATCTTTCTGATGTCATATTTTAGCAGCTTTCACAATGATCAAACTTGTACAGGAACCTTCAAGTTACAATCTTTACATAATAGAAATCACTCTGATTATACAACCACACAACAATCTGTCGATCCTTCGAATCATCTAACTAGAAATCATCTGTAATCTCTGAGTATAACCATGTCGCCCCTCTATCGATCTTCCTCTCAGAACTGCCACAACGAACTATCTTCCAACAGTTCCTATTCGGCTTCTCTGATTGGTCCACAAGACCCCACATAGGAAAGTCAAACGGTCAAAAGGTAATCAAGCTGTGTTGGCATATTGGTGAGACACTGACTATGTCTCCTCGATGCCAACATAGTCAGCATTCAATATCGCCAAGAGTCCTTACAATCAACAAGAGGTTATATCGAGTTCACTTGTTGCATCGACTTCAGTTTTCCTTTCGGCAAGACTATCGCTCTTTGGTGAGACCACATATCGATATCCTAAGTCACACTGAAGAGTCATTCTGTCGGTAGGACATATCGCTCTCTCCAGGACCTCATGCCGAGATTTCAAGTTAATCCGAGTGCATCCACCAGTCGGCGAGACTCATCACTTTCGCCAGGACTTCATGTCAAGGTCCTAAGTCATACCGAAACATTAGCATTTCCATCGACACCCATCTATCGCTAAGACATTCAACTGTCGCCAAGAGGTTTCATCAAGATCTTTATGTTATATCGAGCATCGAACGGTTGGCAAGACTTACCACTCTTGCTGAGAGTTCTTACCAAAATCTCCAAGTTACCCCGAGACCACCATTCACCAAGAGTTATACCGAAGACCCCTCATCATTGGCGAGACTCTCCATCGGTCACCAAGACTTCATACCAAAGTCTTTGAGTCACCGTGAAGAGCCCAAGTGTATCCCCATCGGCGAGACCTTCCATTGTCACTGGGAATTCTTCCTGAGTGTTCAAGTCACCCCAAAGCCCCTGGTTGCTATGAGTCTCCCTGACACCCGATATGAATGGCCTATCAGCCAGAGATCTCCACGTGGTAAGAGGTCACACTGAACACAACATGTCACACTGAAGACTCCAATATGTAACCGTTTGGAAAGACTTCTGCAAGGTCACAACGACCTGTACAAAACATAAGGCTACAAATCTGCTCGTCGGCCAGACATAGAATATGTCACACCGACTTGGCTCCAATAGAGGTTTTAGCCTGTGGGATTGAGACACATATTTCCAACAATATTGGGTGGTAGGGATAGAAATTGATTTGGAGGTGGAAGGGGTAGCTCCTTTCAATGTTACCTTGGCTTTTCCTTGTGTGATTGCATTGACGGGTGTTTTGTCTTGTTGCTCTCTGATTTTGATAACATTGATTTGATGTGAGGTAGTGGTGACATCATGGCAACGATTTTCAATTGCAATGATGTTTTGTTCATGTTCAATGTTGTTATCATTGGTTGAGTTATCATTTGCAATAAGATCTAATTTGTCATGGGTTGGATCATCAACCACCTCAATATGCAGAATGGTGGTGTCATAGACATAGTTTATGTTTTTTCCCTTGTTATTTGATGATGAGGACTCTCCTTTCTCATAGTTTGGTAGAGGGTTCTTGAATGCCCCATGATCATTGTTTGTTTGGGGTCCTTCTACAAATATCATTCTATTGTCAATTAGATCTTGTATCAAGTGCTTCAACTGCATGCAGTCATTGGTTTTATGTCCCTTGTTGCGATGAAAGTCACATAAATGAGCATCATTCCACCATGGAGGCTTAACTTGTGGTTCTCAATTTTTTTCCTCTAGTAATGTTATGAGTTTAGCTTCGATAAGTTCCTTTAATGCTAATTCTAACGATTGTCCCAAAGGGGTGAACCTCCTTTGATTTGTTTGATATGATGATGTTCTAGATCCAACATTACCTTGATTATTGCTTTTGTTGACATTTTGGTTGTTTCCTTGGTTGTTGGGGGGATTGTTATTTTGATTAGTTTTTGTGGCATGTGTAGTTAGGTTGAATATAGGTTTTGCATTTTGAATTTCAACTGCACCATCATTGTTTCCAACGTTCTTGTTTCATTTCCAAAACTTGGGTTTTTCACCACCATTGTAATTGTTGGAGTTTGATGAGTTGTTTTCATTGTATATCTTAATGACTCCTCTCTTGACTAAAGCCTCTTCAATTTTAATCCTGTTTTCAATCAATTTTTTGAAGGTTGGGGGACAGTATAATTCCAATCTATAACTCATCTTGTCATTGAGGTTGTCAATAAAGATTTCTATCTTTTCCTTTTCTGGTACGTGATGAGAATATCGTGCAAATAACCTTTTCCATTTTTGCAAGAATACAAGGAACGATTCACCCTTCTTTTATTTCAAATTACAAAGATATTTCATGGTGATGTCATGTTGGATGTTGTAAGAAAATTGGGTGATGAACTTGTTGACTAATTCCTCAAAGGTGTTTATTGGTGGGGTGAGTTTGGAGAACCATTCAAGAAAATGTCCACCTAAGATTCTTGGGAATAATCTCATCAAATATGTTTCCTCATATGCAAATTCAGGACTCATGGTTCTAAATTCCCTCACATGGTCTATTGGATCGGTTTTTTCGTTGTATTTGTCATACTTTGGGAACTTGCAATGTTTGGGAAAGGGGATCATGTGGATAATTTGATCAAATGGATAAGGAAAAATGTCTTGGATCAAGTATCATTTTGAGGTTCCCCTTTGCATATCAAGAATTTGTTATTGAAGGTTCTTCATTTGGTGAGTTAGAGCAACCACTTGTTCATGATCATTTTTAGGCTTTTTGGGTGGTGCTTTCAATTGATTCACATCAAAGTCGTCTGACAATCTGGCACCTTGTTTAGCTAGCATAAGGAGGTATTTTTCCCCATTTCTTTCAAAAATATTTTCTAAACATTTGTGGAAATTAGGGTCTTGTTCAACATGTTGGATACCTTCTTCGGTTATTTCTTCCCCTTCAGTGTTGTTGAGTCCACAGAAAGGATTCTCTTCAGCCTCCGCCATGGTGTTTTTTGTTTCACTATTTTGAGTTTCAGTGTTTTGAGTCTCAATGATTGGAGTTTCAATGGTTGGAATTTCAATGTTTTTATTTTTGAGTCCTTTTTCCTTGAGTTTTTGTTTTTGTAACCTTGTTTGAATGGGCATACAAGTGTTATAGTTTAGACTACACTTTGATCTAAGTTTTGGAAAAGCACCAAGGCTTACGAATAAGTCAAATAGAATGACAAATTCTAATGAGACTAAGTTTGATTTGACTATATAGCTTTGTTTCGTGATGAGAGGATGATAAATCTTGATGATGAAACTAGGCTTAATAATTAAAGGTGTGATAAATTTGATGATTTTGGTATTTTGAGGTGTTATATCTTGGTTTAGGTTGGAAAATTCCACTTGTAGAGGTGAATTTTAATAATTTTAGATTTTAAGGTATCTAAGGAATGATTTCAGACTTGAGAGAATTCTGAAATTTTGGGTTCAAACTGTGAAACCAAAGACAAATTTTCTTCCTATACAAGATGCTCAAATATTTGGAAAAGTCTTGGATTTTGACAATAGTAAAATGAATACAAGTTGGGATTGTTCTTTGAAGCTCTTCTATAGAAATTGAAGACTAATCTCTCTCTAAATTCGTAGAGTGTTGAGAGATGTTTTTGATGAGATTTTGGACTAAGAACTTTGGAATTTGGTTTCTGGATTTTAATATTTCATGAAATCATTTGATAAAGCACATGTTTAGACTCTGTTGTACTTGAGGAATGGTTGAACACTGCTAAGGATTCCCAGGATGAAATTGATTGTCAGACAGGAGATGAACTTAGATCATTGGTTTTCTGGTCTATAAAATGCACCAAAACAGATGCAATATGCACCATAACAAGTGTACAATGTGCCAAAACAAGTGTAGAATGTGCCAGAATAGGTGCAAGATGTGCCAGAACAGGTGCAAGATTCGCTGGACTAGGTGCAAGATGCACTGAAATAGGTGCAGTATGCGCTATAGGACTTGCAAGATGCACCAAAAAGTTTTACAAGGCTTTGTAAGTAGGTTTTGACTCTAGTAACTTGGACAATATGCATGAATACAAGTGCAAGATGTGCCATAAGGAAATGAAGATGTGCTAGAAGGTTTACAAGATGCGTCAAACTAGGAGAACAACATCGTTTCTTGAAAGTTTGTTTGATTCTTCAGATTTTCTAGTTAGAGACTTGGTTGTTTCAATGAATGTTATTCTAAATCAAGGTTTTCACTTTCGACATGTGATGTTTTGTTTGAAATTTATTTTGAAAACACTTTGATAAAGACACATCAAGCAATGTACAATCCTAAGGCTGTGAAATATTGTATTCTTTTGGATTCCACTCGAGTTTTACCCCAACTACACTTATTCTTAATGGATGAATTCAGAAGCTTGGCCACACAGGCTCCCCCTTACAGTGCACTCAATTCTCAAGTCAACCAAGCTTCCAGCCCACATAAAAATCCCATGGCAGGCTGATCATCTCTACTAAAAACTGTGAGAATGTGGATGCCTTTGCAATGACCATTGCTGCACCAAAGAATAGGTAAAGGTTTTTGGACAAACTATAACAAGGTTTATAGTATGAACGTTCTATTCTTGGGGGATAAACCATGCAACGAGAGACCATTGCTACCCTTCTCATCGGAACTATCTTCATTATAATTTCCTTTGTTCAAGTACCCACATTTATATATCGGTTGGAAGTCGCTTGGCTTTAGCATGTTACTGGTTGGGTCATTCCCTTGGGTGATTACTTTTTCCCACAAGGCAGGCCATCTAAGATAAACAAAAGCAAGAAAGTATAGCTATAGTTCAATCACTCTTTATTCTGCATGAATAAAGAGAGAACACATGTTGTATACTCCACTCACACTCACAAATAAACACGAATGGGTCTGGCTTTTTGGTCACCCAGTAAAGGGGAGAGCATATGCCTACCATCCATCAAGCACAAAAGACATGGTGTTCGTTAAACTTTTAATTACTTGCTATGCTCCTAACTTAACCAAAAGGAAACAATTAAATCACTTCCAGCCCCTGCAATATGTTAGTAGTTTATGTTTGAGTCTTTGAAAGTGAATTTGAGAAAATTGCAAAACAAAAACACAGAAGCCTTTGGATTTAGTGAAAAATAGGGAAACTACAAAATGTGCCAAAATAGAGACAAAATGCACCAATCTAGAAGCAAAATGTGCCTAAACAAAGACAATATGCGCCAATCTACAAGCAAAATATGCCAAAACACATGCAATATGTTCCAAAATAGAGACAAAATGCGCCAACCTGCAAGAAATATGTGCCAAAACACATACAATATGCACTAAAAGTCATGCAAGATGCTCTAAAACTCAAAAAAAGATGTTCTGGGACCCTGGTGAACTTTTTTGAAAATTTGCAATATGCACCATTTCTCATGCAAGATGTGCCAAAACTCATGCAATATGCGCTGCAATAGGTGCAATATGTGTTGAATGAGTTGTAAAGTGCGCTAGGGAAAGTGTCATTTACGCCAAAAGTCTCACGTCCGAACCTGGGAACATAAATTTTCCAGAATGTTAAAAAAATGGGGCAGGTCCCCACAGTGGGTGCCATTTTGTGTGTGTGTGAAATGTGGAAATTTAGTAAATCAACACAAACCTTAATGAAACGAATTATATCAAAGATTCAAAGCAAAGAAGCTACTCTAAATTGCCACAAAATAAATCTTTTAAGAACGTCTCATTGTCCTCTATTCTTAAAATTCCTTTAACCCTTTGGCCCTCATATTTCTATGTACACAAAGGCTATTAGAATGACACTTAAGAAACAGGATTAACATTCAACATGCAATCCAACTAAGTTCCTACATGAAACTATACAATGGAAAGGATAATGGATACTATGATGAAGGGATGATGGTGTTAGATGATTTGAGGTAGATACTATGGTATTGAGATGGGATGATTCTACATATGCTCAAATGCAAACTATGGAAAACTAAGATGATACTCCATATGCTCAAATTCTAACTATGAATATGCTATAATGCAACTATGATGCAAAGGATGACATAAAATGAAACTATGAAGCAAAGTGTTATTCTAAGATTTAACTATGATGCAAAAAATGATATAAAATGTAACTATAAGACTCCATAATGCTCCCAAGATCAAACGATATTCCTGCATGATAACTCTATTCAAAAGTGGATGCAAAATACAGTGCCAAATGGTTGTATTTGTAACCTTTTCCAAGCATCTTGTGAGGTGGCAATGATCAACGGTCTAGATTCAAACAAGAAGAATGAACGGCGGCAATGGAGAGAATTAATATGTTATCCCCTTGACCAAAGACAACATGCCAAATGGATGGAGAGATCTCTTGACCAATAGGAAACATGCCAAATGGATGGAAGACTAAAGTGTGGGAAGAAAAGACCATGTATTTGAAAATTGGTGGAAGTGTGTGAGGAATAATCCATGTGCTTAAAAATTGGTTGAAGATAATTCTAATTAAAAATTAGAATTATTTAATTTCATGTGACCTTGGTGAGGTGGCTCAAAAAGTTGTAGACATGTGCTTTAATTCCTAATCAAGATTAGTGAAGATTAATTAAATAAAACAAGCTTATGGAAATTTGTTTATTTAATTAATTTAGAAGAATATGATTTTAGATTTGGAGAATTTAGAATATGAACAATATAAATAAATCAAGAATTTATTTATACGTATTCAAAATATTAACTAAATAACTAGTATTTAATTAATTAAATGCTATGACCGATTTTAGGCACATATACAATAATGTCTCAAATTTTTGCTTTTTGTGTTATGCTTATTTGATCTTTATTTCAGCTTGCATTGAAAGTAAGTAGATGTGTGTTGGGAGAAAAGTTTATTTAAGTATTTATGTCAGAGAATCCTTCCTTTTCCATTTCTAACTCTCTTGGTCTGTGTTTACTTGAGAAGTTAGAAACATTGTTAGAGTAGGCTTAGTCGTAGTTGAAATTCCAAAACAAAAAATCTCATCTATGATGCTTGAGTTTTATAACCTTGTGCTCTTAGCTAAACAAAAAGATAGGAAAATTAGTTTTAATTTACTTTCTTAAGAAACATCGGAAAAGAGGGAGATTCCCCTTCTAATTTGAAGAGCAATTTTCCTATGCATAGCTGTCTATTTCTAATCCACATTCTAGAGGTACGAATTGAAACACCAACAAAGTTGATGCTGAGGAGATCACTTGGAGATGAGCTTACCAAAAAACTAACATCTGGATAGTCTCATTATTGGGTGCCCCTGAGCTATAGGGGAAATGTTTTTATGTTTTGATTGTTATCTTTGATGCTATTTGCTTTCATCATCTTCCATCTTTGCCTCTGTTGTCGACAATCGATGAATCGGGTGAACCTTCTTAATGATGCATTGGAAAGCTAGAAAAATTATGAAGGAGATGATTGTCTTGGCAAGACTTGATGACTTCCTTTGACCTCTTGAACTCATGGAAGCCCATGGTTAGTAGGGGCTCTTTTTACTGCAACTTCATCATTTCCTTTAAGATATTCACCTCTTTGCGCTTCATGTTAACCATCATAGCTCGACTGACTTGATCACCGTTGTCGATGACGCAAACGTGTTCACTGTAGCAATTGATTTCACCATGCTACATGTACGGATGCTTGAAAAATTCACCAAGGAATTGACTGTGCAACAACTTTCTGGTAGCAAGGTGTGCATCTTCCAGACTTAGAAAATTTTCAACATTTTTTCAAACCTTTGGAAATCCCCTTCATCATGAAGCATCTTTTCAATTTTTTTTTGCCATGGATTATTTGTTGAAGCTTTTGAGGCTTATATTTTGAAACTTGGTACTGGCCATTTGCCATTAATGGCTGTGGAGGTCCTAGCTTTTCTCCTAAAAAATGAAAATATACCCACCAGAGTAAAACAAACTTCTTGGTGATTTTGACTTGACCAGTGTGATCATGAAGCCAATTTATCTTATCAAAATAGTTTTCAACTAATTCTAGAAAGTTCCTATTTTTAGGGGTTTTCCTAAAAACAGAGGTTTGAAACCCTAATTTTCAAAATTTAAGAATTTTGCATGTATTTTCTTCTACATAAACACACAAAAGCCTATGTTTTGTTTGACCTAAAATGGATTTTTGACATGATTTAGCTCATTTTTAGTAGAATGTCTTATTGAAGAAATTTTTTATTATGGGTACAACAAAAATAATAAAAAACATGAAATTTATTTTATATTATTGATTAAGTTTGGCTTTTTTAAAGGATTTAAATCCTTCTATGATAAATATTTGAGCAATATTGAAAGTATCCAAAGCAAGTGTTTAATAGGTGGTGGAAAACACCATGTGACAAACAAATAGCAAAACAGTAAAACTTAGGGTTGATCTCATGGGGTTGTTTAGCTTATTTTGGCTATCAATCATTGTTCAACTTTTTTAAAAATTATTTATGCAGCTAGTGACCTCATCGCAAATTGCATGGGAACACCCTTCAAATATAAGTAGAAAACACACCTAAGCAATCCCATGGAGACAGGAGGGTTACCGAACCAAAAAATATGAGATTAATTAATATGTACTATTCAATTTGGTTAGAGATTTTTTTGGAGTGTGATCTCATTTTTTTCTTATTTAAAGTAATTTTCATATTATGATTTTTTCTAATTAAGATGATATTCATCAAGAAGCATAACTACAATGACAACAAAAAGTAAATTATAATCTGAATATTTTTATTTCATACTTATTTAAAATAATTTTCAAATCATGATATTTTTCTAACTAAGTCAAAGTTATAGTAAGAAGTATAACTACAATGATTTAAGTCAAATTTAATTGTCAAATTATGATATATTTCTAATCAAGTCAAATTTATAGTAAGAAGTATAACTATTATGATATATTTCTAATTAAGTAAAAAAAAAAGATTTTTTCTAATTAAGATGATATCCATTAAGAAGCATAACTACAATGACAACAAAAAGTAATTTATAATATGAATATTTTTATTTCATACTTATTTAAAATAATTATCAAATTATGATATTTTTCTAATTAAGTCAAATTTATAGTAAGAAGTATAACTACAATAACAACAAAAAATGACTAATAATAATATGATATTATTAAAAAAAAGCTTTATAAAAAACTAATGTCATCTACAAATTAAACTAGTATATCTATATCTTAAATACATCTATATAAAAGATGTTGAAAGATATCAATCTTGTGTCTATATTAATTTTATGATACAAGTTAGATAAACAACTCTAAATTGATATTTATTAATAGTTTTTAGGTAGATATTGTATAAGGGAGAGATCGAATAAGCATGAGATAATCAATGTTAAATGAATTAAACACAATCTAATTCAAAACAAGGATTTAGATTCATACCCATTACTCATGAAATGAAGTTTTAAGATATTTGAATTTAACTACTAAAATTCTAAGATAACATAATGAATTCAAAAATGAAGAAAACTTTACCATCCCATGTTGAAGTGTATTCGCAATGATGTTGGATCGTTGTTGTATCAATGTGAAGCCTCCATTTGTGCGTTGCAAAAGCTTCAAAGTTGTTTGATGTTGATCGAAGATGTATGTAAAAGCTTCCAAGAAATCAATTATGGTTTCAACATTACTTCATTGTATAAAAGATGTCAATTTTTTGATCATTTTTAAGAAGAAATGAGGTTGTTATATATATATTTTGTATTTTAAGATGAACAATCGAGATCACTGTTATGCCTTGCATAGCCACCCCATTTTATTTTGGAACAAAATGGGTCCCCCTTCTCTTTTGGTTTCTTTGCCTTTGTTATTTGCTTTGCTTTTGGGAGTTCTTTTTTTTCTCCATGTGTTATCTTTTGTTTTGTCTAATCTAATTTTGGTTCTGTCTTAGCCTAAGTTGGTTTTCTTCTTGCTAAGGATTCATTGAAATAATCACAAGCAATAATCGATTCCATTATGACATATTTTGTGTTTTATTTTCCCTTGAGTGCTAATGCAGACCTTTCTTTTGCAGGATTAAATCGCACAAATGATGATATTTGCTAAGGGAGCTTAGTTGGAATGAATTCCTCAGTCCAGTTGGTCACAATTTTCCTCTAAGAAGAAAGTTGGCAAGACCTTGCAGATGTCTTGCCGACTACCAGTGCGTTTTGTCGATAAGCGTCTGTGTTGTCTATTGGCAAGACCCCAGGGATGTCACAACAATCAGAAATCACCTATAGGCATCTATCGGCAGGACATCAATCATCGTCCCGATGACGAGGAGTTTCCCCATTGGCATGAAAGTCTCCTTCGGAGAAAGGTCTTGGCGAGCTCTCAATGTCTCACTGACTGGCGGAAAAGGGGTACACTATCGGCAGGAGAGGTTTCACTTCGGGGTGAAGTTTCAGCGAAAGCCTTATGTCTCACCGACTACCGTGGACCGGGCTAGCACTTCGGCAGGAGATGTGTCTTCGGTGAGTGGTCTTGCCAAGAGCCTCATGTCTCACCGACCACAGATAAAGATATACCTTTCAGTGAGAAACTATCGCGGCGGATAGATGTCTTGGTGAGTACATTTGGTCTCACCGACAGAGCACAAAAGCAGTTCCTATTGGCAGGACTTCTTTGGCATCACAATGATCAGAAATAATATGCAGGCGTCTATCGGCAAGAGATTTTCATTGTTTCAGCGACTAAGGAATTCCTATCGGTGAGAGAAATCATCACCAGAATGAGGTCATGGCAAGCTCTTAATGTCTCACCGATCGGCTCATGAGTGAACACTTCAGCCAAACAAGCATTATTCGGCATGTGGTCTTGGCAAAATCTTTTGGTCTTGCCGACTGACGATAAAAAAATTGTACCCGGTGAGAAATCTTTCCACCGGGGTAATGTCTCACCGAGCGGCTCTGGTCACACTGACATGGCGCGAGGGGGTTCTATTAGTGGTCTTCGGTGAGAGAATCCCTATGTCTCAACGACCAGAAGGGTGGACTCGAGGAGATTTTCGATAAGACACAAGGTGGCCGATATGATGTCTCCCTGATTCTAATAAGTCACAGCGACCCACATGAGACTCAAGTTGCATCTCGGTGAGACATAGGGTGATCTACAGGATGTCTCCCTGATAAGAGGATGTTATAGCGACACATGTCAGATGAAAGGATGCATATCGGTGTGACTAAAGGGAGGTCTTGGTGACAACTTGGGCTGACAAAAGATGAAAGTTTCACCGAAGGGTTCCCCCTTCGGTATAAGGTCTCGGCGAAGAGGAAAGGTCACACTGACATAGAAGAGCTATCGCCATAACTCTTCCCGAATCCAAGGGGCATCGGGCAGAATATTTTTCTTTCGCCGTAAGGTCTCGCCGAAAGGGAAAGGTCTCACCGAGGGGGTTGGTCTTCAAGGTGACATAAAGGGCTCGATGTAAGGTCTCCCTGAAACATTGTTGTCTTCCTGACATGAAAATGAGCTAAATGTGACTTCTGAAGCTCGCTGAAGAGTCTCATCAACTGGTCCACGCTATGCCGATAACTGTTATAAGACAAAATCGCATCAGGGAGACATGATAAGTGTCTCACTGACATGTGATTTAAGGTGGACCGCTCTTGAATGCGAAGGAATCTGGCGTGGCCTATGATCGTCCAATCATAAGGAGCTAAGATGGGCCATTGACCGATTGACCGCCCCTATGAAGAAGACCAACCGGATACAAATGACATGAATTCCTCTTGAGATCCAAAAATGATGGATCAGCTCAGGTGAAAGTTTAGATCTAAAGGGAGACTCGATGATGCTTCTGAAGACGGTCAACGTGCAGAAGATTCTAGGACATGAAGGAGCCCGAAGGAAGGGAGTAACCATGAATCACAGGGATAGCTATAGTGACTACTGACAGGGATAGATCAGTATTAATGGTGATATTCTGGAGCATTCAAGGTGGCTTCAAAGGAGTTGAAAGATGGACACCAAGGCCTAGAGTTAATGCTGTAATATCAACAGATCTGCAGATCATTCCCAGAACAATCCTTCATCAGCATGGATAGCAGGGCTTCCCATTGAATGCAGTATTGACTCTCTTCAAAAAGATTTGAGAGCCGACTCTCCTAGAAGCAGATATTTTTGTAAACCCTAATACAAGGGGACAACACATTCTCTTGGTATAGTCTGTATATATGGCATTCTTGCCTCTTTGTAAAGGTTAGAACATATTTTCGAAGGTTAGAACTTCTAAGGTTAGGAACTAGTAGGAGTAGAACTTGTAGAGAGGAACTGGTAGTTAGGAGTTAGATTAAGTAGAAGACTAATGTATCTTTCAGTTTTCTTAGTGTAAATGGAAACAATTTGGAGCCACAGATTTTCTGTACATTGGTGATTGTGCCAGATTTGTAAATGTTGCTTATCTATTTTATGGATAGTAGAAGCAACCAGATTTTAATCTACTTCATGTTGTGTTTCAGAATGGTGTTTGTCTTAAGTTAATCATTTGATTTGTGAGGCTTTCAAGGGATGAAGTTTGGTTTTATGTTTTGTTTGAAGGATAACTTGCAATCTGTTATTGAAATCAACACTGTGAATGAATGAACTATGTGTAGTCACAAGTTAATTTTGTTCTGCAATTTTAGTTAGGAATTCCTTGGAAGGTGTCAGGTCTAGTTAATTTGGATGAAGTATCATTCTTTTCTATTCCAAAGCCCTGGTATATCTTTTTCTGTTTCTTTAAAAACCTTGGTTAGAGTAGGTTTAAATTCATGTTTTATGTTAGAACAGTCTAGAAGCTCAACACCAGCAGGCCCCTTGAACATTACTATTACATTGACCATTGAGGGAAATCAGCACAGTTGAGAACCAACTACAAAGAACTTGGGAGCTAAGACATCCATGTGTTGTATTTCTCTTTCAGGAGAAACAGAGTAGCAATATTCTGTTTGCATGTTGCTGTGCCACTGGGACCATCAACAAAAAATGGTGCTAGAAGGAGGGCCTGACTTGAGCAATTTTGGATCATTGTGAGTTGGATTGGGTCAGGTCTTAGAAAGCCCAGCTCTAATGAGTAGCCCTTCGTATACACCAGGATTTTTCCATGAAATCCCTAGTCATCTGTATGATAGGATTCCTTTATTTTTCCCTAACACTGAGAAAAATGCTTCTGAACATGTCGAAACTTGCAGGCATATATTCATTTTTCTCCAGATTTAGCATTAGGATATCATCTGCTTGTTATTTTTCAACACATTTCAAGGTACAACTAGGCAATGGTATGATAATCTGCCACCAAACTCTATTTATTCATGGATAGAATTAGAAATCTTATTCTTAGATCAGTTTGATCGTCATACTCTACACCCATTGCATGAATTTACAACCATGAAAAGGATACCATTAGAACCCATCTATCAATTTAACCACAAATTTGTGTTCATGTATCAAAGGGTTCAATCTATAGATTTGGTTGTTGATGATCATATACTGATAGAACATTATCATTGGGGTTTAAACCTTTCATTTGCAACCAAAGTCAGGGGTTGTGCGATAATCCCACAAAGCTAGTTTACAATTTCTGGGAGGAACTGATTTTTGCTGAAATCACATATTTTTAGAAAATATAATGATTTAAGCCTTAAAAGGTTCCATTTAAATAATTCCAATTGAAGAGGGTTTGATCAAACTACCTTAAATCAAACCCCCTTGGATAGAACCCCGCTAGTTTTAAATCATACCTATAACATAGTCTCCTTTACACCTATCAAAATGCTGATAAAAAACCACTTTTGATTTACCTTTTGGGGGATCAAATGAATTCATTTAAAATTTATTTTTTGCAAGTATGTAGTCCTCATTATAAGCTGCCCAAAAAGTGTAATTTTAAATAAATTTAATTTAATTATTATGTTTATTTTTTATTTCTCATGAATGGGGTTTTTCACCAAAAATCAAGCTCTCTATTTTGCACATGTGGAAAAATAGCGATTATTAAAAAATTAAAATATTAGTGCACGGATATTGAAGTCCTTGATCCAACAAGAGAATTTTTTTGAATTTGATACAGCACAAAAAGTTCTTGGATTATCTGATTGGCTCTATGCGAATTATAATTGGTTTGAATTCAAAACTTGATTAAAGAAAAATTCAATAAAAACTATCGGGCAAGTGGAAGCACTAGATATCGAGGAGTTAGTCTAAATTCGAGAAGAATTAAGGTACATCCTTCATGGCCAAAAATTTATCGTTATACGGTGAGTGTCACTTTTTAAATGTTGTTTTATGAAAAAACTAGTTTTAGGAGATGGAGAAAAACAAGTGCAATGCGATTCCAAATTTTTGAAAAAAATATATTTAGAATCTATGGACAAAATTTCATGAAACTCTAGTTTGTATCAACTTCAAATTCTTCACAGTTTAGCCGATATAGGTGCCCCAAAGTGAAGATTTAGTAAAAAACAAAATATTTCAATGTCCAGTTTGGCCAAGAATTGTAAACGGCTATTATTGGGATCACGTGATCCACAATATTGTTCTATTACAACAAACAGCATCTCTCAAACCACAAATAAATCTTTCACTGGTACCTATATACCGTCAATGAATGATACAAATAAATTCGTGTCTACTCATTCTAAATATATTTTTCAAAATTTTGAGTCGGATTACACCTATCTCCTTAATAATTTAGAAAACATTTTTAAAAAGTGACACTCAGGTATAGCGCCTTTTCCATGAGGATAAAATTCCTGAGTAACACAAATTTATGTTGCAACTCTTATATCTAGATAGCTCCACTGAATATGGACACATTGAATATGTTTTAATCAGAGTTTCAATCAAACCAATTATAGTTTATACTTGTGACTTTAGGCCTCTTTTCGAAAATTCTTTCTTTGATCCAAAGGACTTCAATATGCGGTGCACTAATATTTTTAATTTTTTTTTTAATAATCTGCTATTTTTCACGTATTGCATAGCGAGCTTGATTTTCGATTAAAAACCTACATTCACAAGAAATAAAAAAATAAATATAATACTAAAATTAAACTTATTTAAAATTATACTTTTTTGGAAGCTTATAATAGGGACTACATACTTACAAAAAATAAATTTTAAATGAATTAATTTGATCCCCCAAAAGGTAAATCAAAAGTGGTTTTTTATCAGCATTTTGATAGGTGTAAAGGAGACTCTGTTATAGGTATGTTTAAAACTAGCGGGGTTCTATCCAAGAGGGTTTGATTTAAGGTAGTTTGATCAAACCCTCTTCAATTGGAATTCTTTAAATGAAAATTTTCAAGGCTTAAATCATTATATTTTCTAAAAATATGTGATTTCAGCAAAAATCAGTTCCTCCCAGAAATTGTAAACCACTATTGTGGCAGTAAGGCTTAGACATCCTTGCATGAGGCATTGAACAAAGCTCTCTTGTTGGCACAATTTGGAGGTGACACTAGAAATTCAGATAACCAAACTCAGGGTTATAATCCTCTTGTGCTTGCAAACTTCCATCATCTGCAGCCTTATGCCACTTCACCCACCATCCTTGCCCAGATGCAATCATTCTCACCAAGCAGCTACGACCTTCCTAAGGTTCCAAGCACCACATTCCCCAACACCCCACATCAGGTCAATTGCACATAAGACCACTGGGGGAACTCATCTAATCAAGACAAGACTTAGGGTGATGAGGAATGGATAAAGGAACATGGCTCATGTTGGATTGATATCCCTCGTATGCAAAATCAAATAAGGGAGAAATTAGAAGAGATGGGAGATCTGAAGTTATCAAAACTTGTTGGGCCAAGTGGATGTAGGATACATCGAACTAATCAACACTCTCAGATGGACTGGCATGTCTTCCTAGGGAGGATGGAGCTGTATTTCAAGCAGCTGATCACTATTGAAGGAATACTTATGGAAGATCCTTGGAGTACACATCCCCTCAATGAGGAGAATGAAATAACTAGCACACATGGAAATGGTAATTAGTCCATCCAAAATGGTGAGAGTAATTGTGTGAAGAGATTTAATTCTTCCCTATCTTTTGATGACCTTGATCTTTGCATGGAGATGGATTCAACAACTGATGAAACTCCTTTACCTAGTGAGGGCTAGATAGAAGTGGAGAATGAATTCATCGATGCATTCATAGATTCTTTCATGATGGGGAATGAGGAGGAAACACACCTTGATGGGTTAACACAAGAAGATGACTCTGCTGATTTAAGCAGTGGGCGGATTGAAGTAGATAACACACTTCAAGATGAGATTGCCAATGAACCTTGTGGTCAAAGAAAAGGACTTAAAAGCCAAAATGAAATCTTAAGGGAAGAAGTTCAAGTTGATGTGCAGGTCAGTGAAGGGTTCCCTGAAGAAACTCACGATGGGATACATTTGGATGAAGTAGAGGGGTGCCAAGAGAGCGACCAAGAGGCTATCTCAGAAGTTGAATCTCTTCAATATGCCGAAGAGAATGAAATGAGGGAGTATTTTCTTGGTTTTGATTCTATTTATTCAAATGTGTTGGTTGAAGAGAGTCTTTTCTTAGCCTCCACAAATGAATTTGGTCCTAATACTGATAAATTTGATGTTGATTGGCATGTTCTTGTTGATGATGTGCAGGAATATGAATTTAGAAAGTGCCTTCCTGACTTTGACTCCATGCATTCAAATGAGCTCGAAGGAAATCCTTGTTCACCATGTGCCAGTATCCCTGACATCAATGGTGATAAGCTGGACACATATTTTCAAACCCTTGGGGGTGACATGTTTCAAGAGAGGGTTGAAAGTGGGACTTCATCTCAAGAAATCTAGAATTTTTTTGACTCTATACCTGAGATGAATATAGAGATGCTAGTGAGTGAATATCCTAACTACAAGATGAACCTTGATTCAATGGTGTTCCATGAGCTGAGACCTCGTAAGGAGGAGATCATACAACACAAGCCTGCATTGGTAACTAGAAATCTTTTGAATCAGGTGGTGTCCTTTCATTATACTCTGTGTTTTAATAATTTTCAGTTTGATTATGGCGTTGGGGATAGTAAAACATGTTTGTGGGTAAATCATGAAAAAACTGAGAACCCACAATTGATAATATTTCAAGCTTTATGCCCTCAGAATGAACTTATTGCCTATAAACTTCATATTTCTGAGTATAAAGATAAATTTGCTAGGTTTAGAACTGTGCCTAGTAAGTTAAGATTGCTGCACATAATGAAAAATTAGTCAAGTCAATGTACAAATTTTTACAGTTTTGTGTTTATAAAGCTCAACTTTGGAGTTAGTTTAGGATTAGGGTAGGTTAGTGTTGGTCTTTGGTTTAGTTAGTTTTCTTTTGTTCTGTTGTTTTATTTTCTTTCATGTCCTCTTGTTTTTCTGTTTGTAAATATTCTACCGTTTGTTTGCTTATCCTTTTCTTTCTATCTTTCTGCTTCCTTGGTTCTTTTGGTTTCTATTTTGTTTTGTTCTTTGGGGTTTACCTGTTCTTTCCCATCTTAAAATGGTGGCTGTTATCTCAGGTGTACTTTGGTCATTAGGAGAGAGGTGGTTTAGATATTTTTAAGCTTTCTGATGGGGTAATTTTGTCCTAAACTTTTGTTTTATGCCCATTGTCAATAAGAGTTGTGGAACGTTTTGAAAACAAGGTGCAAAGTAAATTACCTTCATTGACTCCCTCTGAATCTGTCACAAATCATTAAGATCATCTCCTCTTGTACTGGTATATTTTTCCTAGGGTGATAATGTTGTAAGATTTGAGTGAAAAATATAATTTTCCAAGTGCTGTTATGAGGTCCATGGTAGTTTTCAACCCATATCAGATGATTAAACATCTGACATATTGAAAAGAGAATTAAATGAAATACCTAAAACTCTATGAGGAAACAAAAAAAAAAAAGAAGAAAGAGAGAACTATTTAAAGAGAAAGGAAGATTCAATATGAATGGGTGATTCCAGTATCTCTATCGGGGCTATGGATGCCTGACCTGCAGTAGAGCAATGCTATGAGAAAACTAGAGGTATCTCCATCGGGGCTATGGATGCCTGACTGGCAGTGGAGCAATGCCCAGGATATCATTGCACGACAGCTAAAGGGGATCAACTCATGTAGCTCAAATCTTGCACATTGTTGTTCAAAAGATGAAGAAAACTTTATGAAAGGGTGATGCACAATCAAGAACACACATAGATTTAGGGGTAGCTATTGTTGATTTATGTTTGAGATTCTAGCTCAACCTTGCTTCTTATAACTGACCCAATTGGAGTTGTGATGTTCATGAACTAGGAGTTTTGGGTAGCTGAATCCTTCAATTTCATGAAAATGGTTAAACCATTTTCCCAGCCAAGTCGCCATTTGTTATGCCTTGCATAACCACCCCATTTTAGTCTGGAACAAAATGTGTCCCCCTTCTCTTTTGGTTTCTTTTCCTTTGTTATTTTCTTTGCTTTTGGGAGTTCTTTTGTTTCTCCATGATTTATCTTTTGTTCTATCTGATCTAATTTTGGTTCTGTCTTAGCCTAAGTTGGTTTTCTTCCTGCTAAGGATTCATTGAAATAATCAATTCCATTATGACATATTTTGTGTTTTATTTTCCCCTGAGTGCTAATGAAGACCTTTCTTTTGCAGGATTAAATCGCACACATGATGATATTTGCTAACAGAGCTTAGTTGGAATGAATTCCTCAGTCCAGTTGGTCACAATTTTCCTCTAAGAAGAAAGTCGGCAAGACCTTGCAGATGTCTTGCCGACTACCAGTGCATTCTGTCAATAAGCGTCTGTGTTGTCTATTGGCAAGACCCCAGGGATGTCACAACAATCAGAAATCACCTATAGGCATCTATCGGCAGGACATCAATCATCGTCCCGGTAATGAGGAGTTTCCCCATCAGCATGAAAGTCTCCTTCGAAGAAAGGTCTCAGCGAGCTCTCAATGTCTCACCGACCGGCGGCAAAGGGGTACACTATCGGCGGGAGAGGTTTCACTTTGGGGTGAAGTCTCGGCGAAAGCCTTATGTATCACTGACTACCGCGGACTGGGCTAGCACTTCGGCAAGAGATGTGTCTTCAGTGAGTGGTCTTTCTGAGAGCCTCATGTCTCACTAACCATGGATAAAGATATACCTTTTAGTGAGAAACTATCACGGTGGAGAGATGTCTTGGTGAGTACATTTGGTCTCGCCGACAAAGCACAAAAGTAGTTCCTATCGGCAGGACTTCTCTGGCATCATAGCGATCATAAATCATATGCAGGCATCTATCGGCAAGAGATTTTCATTGTTTCAGTGACTAAGGAATTCCTATCAGTGAGAGAAATCATCACCAGAATGAGGTCATGGTGAGCTCTCAATGTCTCACCGATCAGCTCATGAGTGAACACTTCGGCCAAACAAGCAGTATTCGGCATGTGGTCTTGGCGAAATCTTTTGGTCTTGCCGACTGACGGTAAAAAAATTGTACCCGGTGAGAAATATTTCCATGGGGTAATGTCTCACCAAGTGGCTCTGATCACACCGACATGGAGTGAGGGGGTTTTATCAGTGGTCTTTGGTGAGAGAATCCCTATGTCTCGATGACCAGAAGGGTGGACTCGGGGAGATTTTTGATAAGACACAAGGTGGCTGATATGATGTCTCCCTGATTCTAATAAGTCACAGTGACCCACATGAGACTCAAGTTGCATCTCAGTGAGACATAGGGTGATCTACAGGATGTCTCCTCGATAAGAGGATGTTACAGCGACACATGTCAGAGAAAGGATGCATATCAGTGTGACTAAAGGGAGGTCTTGGCGACAACCTGGGCTGGCAAAAGATGAAAGTTTCGCCGAAGGGTTCCCCCTTCGGTATAAGGTCCCGGCGAAGAGGAAAGGTCACACCGACATGGAAGAGCTATCACCATAACTCTTGCCGAATCCAAGGGGCATCGGGTGGAATATTTTGCTTTCGCCATAAGGTCTCGCTGAAAGGGAAAGGTCTCACCGAGGGGGTTGATCTTCGAGGTGACATAAAGGGCTCGATGTAAGGTCTCTCTGAAACATTGTTGTCTTCCCGACATGAAAATGAGCTTGATGTGACTTCTGAAGCTCGCTGAAGAGTCTCATCGACTGGTCCGCGCTATGCTGATAACTGTTATAAGACAAAATCGCATTGGGAAGACACGATAAGTGTCTCATCGACATGCGATTTAAGGTGGACCGCTCTTGACTGCTCGGGAATCTGGCATGGCCTATGATCGTCCAATCAGAAGGAGCTAAGATGGGCCATTGACCAATTGATCGCCCCTATGAAGAAGAGCAACCGGATACGAACGACAAGAATTCCTCTTGAGATCCAAAAATGATGGATCAGCTCGGGTGAAAGTTCAGATCTAAAGGGAGACCCGATGATGCTTCTGAAGATGGTCAACATGCAAAAGATTCTAGAACATGAAGGAGCTTGAAGGAAGGGAGTAACCATGACTCACAGGGATAGCTATAGTGACTACTGACAGGGATAGATCAGTATTAATGGTGATATTCTGGAGCATTCAAGGCAGCTTTGAAGGAGTTGAAAGATGGACACCAAGGCCTAGAGTTAATGCTGTAATATCAACAGATCTACAGATCATTCCCAGAACAATCCTTCATCAGCATGGATAGCAGGGCTTCCCATTGAATGCAGTATTGACTCTCTTCAGAAAGATCTGAGAGCCGACTCTCCTGGAAGCAGATATTTTTGTAAACCCTAATACAAGGGGACAACACATTCTTTTGGTACAGTCTGTATATATGGCATTCTTGCCTCTTTGTAAAGGTTAGAACAGATTTTCGAAGGTTAGAACTTCTAAGGTTAGGAACTCGTAGGAGCAGAACTTGTAGAGAGGAACTGGTATTTAGGAGTTAGATTAAGTAGAAGTCTAACGTATCTTTCAGTTTTCTTAGTGTAAATGGAAACAATTTGAAGCCACAAATTTTTTGTACACTGGTGATTGTCCTAGATTTGTAAATGTTGCTTATCTATTTTATGGACAGTAGAAGCAACCAGATCTTAATCTACTTCATGTTGTGTTTTAGAATGGTGTTTGTATTAAGTTAATCATTTGATTTGTGAGGCTTTCAAGGGATGAATTTTGATTTTATGTTTTGTTTGAAGGATAACTTACAATCTGTTATTGAAATCAACACTGTGAATGAATGAACTATGTGTTAGTCACAAGTTAATTTTGTTTTGCAGTTTTAGTTAGGAATTCCTTGGAAGGTGTCAGGTCTGGTTAATTTGGATGAAGTATCATTCTTTTATGTTCCAAAGCCCTGGTCTATCTTTTTTCGTTTCTTTAAAAACCCTGGTTAGAGTATGTTTATTAAATTCATGTTTGATCTCAGAACAATCCAGAAGCTCAACACCAACAGGCCCCTTGAACATTACTGTTACATTGACCACTGAGGGACATCAACACAGTTGAGAACCAACTACAAAGACCTTGGGAACTAAGACATCCATGTGTTGTCTTTCTCTTTCACGAGAAATAGAGTAGCAATATTCTGTTTGCATGTTGCTGTGCCACTAGGACCATCAACAATCACCTTGTAGAATATCCTAAACAACGATTCAAAACCAACGAGAGGATTTGGATGGGAAGAATTAGTGGATTTTAATTATGTAATTGATGTGATTGAAGAAATCAATTTGAGTGTTCAGTGGAATTGAGGAAATAGATTTAATAATTTGTGGATTTGAAGAAATCATGTTGAGCCTTCAATGGGATTGAAGGACAGATGAGTCAACCAAGAATAGATGGATCAGTCAGCCAATTAGAGTGAGCAATCAAGAGATCATAATTTGTTCAATTATGAAAATGGGCAAGGGTAATTAATTAATTGATAAAATTAATTAAGCTTTTTTGAGTTGAATATGCAAATCATGTTTAAATTTTGCAAACAAAGTTGTATTTGTTTGTTTTGACCTTTTTGGAAGATCAGGAGGAAAAAGTTAGATTAGGACTTTATTAAATAAATGGAATTTATTTAATTATTCAAAAGGATGAAAAAGTGAATTAATTAAATAATGTAATATTATTCAATTAATAGAGGAAATTAGGATTTTTGATGTGAAATGCAATGATATTAGGTGATAATGATGTCGATGATAAGAAAATGTCATTCAGGGTATGCAATAAGTGTTAGGTCATTTTTACATGTCTACAGATATATTTAAGATATATCTATAGTAGTTGTTTATATACAATTTTTAAAATAAATTATTTCCATATCTTAAGTACATAACTATATCAAAAGTGCCAAAATTTTATAATAAAATAATAATAATAATAGGTAAAGGTTAGGTTTTTCAAAGAACCCAAATGTCTTTGTATGAGGAAGAATAGAGACCTAAGCAAAACAAGAGATAGCCCAACCAAAGAGACCACAAAAATAGACTACAAAAATACTAAAATTCCAACACCCACAAAGATTCACTTGATAACCCTACACAAACCTTAAAAATCCACCCTGGTGCACTTTCCCCCCCTTTCTAGGAGCAAGGACCTTGACCAAAATTTAGAGGACTTTTTCCTCTTTTTTATACAATAGCCAAGAAACTAGAGAAATTAAGTCAGCCTTATAATCAAAGCAAGAAGTTGACCAAAACAAATCCTCCAACATCGAACCAATGGGAAGTGAGGCAAAGATTATCTCACACGGGAGAGATTTGGGTATGTTTATTCATATATAAGGCCAACCCACTAGGAACCAATACAAATGAAAAGATGAGAGCATCTATCACACACAAACCAAGAGCATCCACCAACCATAAATCAAAAGCAATCTTAGGAGGCCCAATAGTGTTAGGGGCATCATGTCTACTTGCCATTAAAATTTAAAAATGAAAACTTGGATATTAAGCAAAATATCAAGAGGGTGAGAATTTGGAGAATAGTCACCAATAGTGAGGTGATGGAGAAGAGCATCCTTCTAGTAATTCATCACATAGGTAGCCTTATGCTTAGCTATTAAAATATATTATTGTAATAATTTTATTGATTATTTCATTTGCTAAATTATGTAACTTTTATAATTACTTTATTTTTACTTTTACTTGAAGAACTTATTTTTATAATTTTTAAAAAGTTAAATGAAAATAAGTTTCTCAACTAGTTTCTTTTTAAATAAGATATTTAAAATAGGCTATGTGTGAGAGTGATAAGTGAAATAAATTAGCTTTCTTGGTGATGACAAGTGTAACATTGCATTGTTCTCAACCTAAGAATGTGGAATTAAATTTAAATAGAATCTAATCGTTTGACCTTAGCAGATTCTAAAGCATTGAAACATCCTAAAAGAAAGGGTCTTAGTCCCTTACAGAGAAAAGAAGTTCATTAAAACATCAGAAAGATCAAAAAATAGTTTAAACAACACAAAGAAAACCCAAAACAAGTTGTCAACACACCCACTAAGAGCAAAAAGAAACATTGGAAAAAACACCAAAGAAATGACACTAGAGTACTACAAAATTTAAGACAACTAAATCTTCTTACCGATAGCTAGGTTTTCCCAATCAATGGTCAAGGAATTCATATTAGTGTCCCAATTAATAGTTCTAAGAGCCTTTTTTTCCTTCATCTTCTTCATCATTTTCTTTTTCTTTTTTTCCTCATTCTTTTTCTTTTTGATTTCTTCTTCCAAGGTGGTGATGTTGGAAATACTAGTAATAGTTCTTTTCAACAAATTATTAGTCACCTTCACTAAATTGTTCATTACTTTTTCCACTTTAACCAATATTTTTTGATACAACTTCATATTTTGTATACATATTATCCCATCAATCACAAAAGTTGTCACAAACTTTATCTTTGTCTTACCCTTGTTCTAGGTAGGTCACTCAACTTTAAGAACCTCAACTTTGGCATAGAATTCATTAACATTGTTAAAATTAATAACATTATCAAAAGAACCAAGTCCCATGACACCCCTCTTTAAATAGTCATTATCAAACTCCTCAAACCCCACCTTTGTCATATCTTTATTTTCTTCCTTGTTCTAAACAAGGTTGGTAAAAATATCATTATCCTTAGAATCATTTTCTTGACCTTCTTTCTCAAACTCTTGATTATGAGATTCAAAGGTAATATCTTGCACAAAACCAACTTTACCCTTGTAAGGAAGCTAAGGTAGCGGAACAACTTCCTACACTAATCTTGAGAGGAGAATAATGCAAAACTTTTACAAATCTTTAACAGTTATAAAAACTTAAATAAAAATAGACTTAAATATCATGCATACCATAACATAGTGATTTATGTGGGGAAAACCCTTTCAAGAGAAAAATAACACACTCCAAAAGCCGCCCAATATATTATTCAAAAATCACAAAGATTACAATATACTTGCAAAACAAGCTTCTCACAGGAGTATCACCAACCAAAGATCCAAAGCCAACACGACCAATAGCAAACTATTAGAATACATCACAATACATAGTTGTAATAAAATGCCCTCATAAAATGGGTTTCCTTCTAGGGAAAGTCAAGATAATAAAATATCGACCATCAAATGTGCTACATAATGATGAACGATCTAGATTTATAATAATAAAATATAAATTAAATTTTCCTTTCAAGGGCGTTGCCCTTGAGCCCTGTCGGGATGTGTTGCCCTTAGAAAATGATCCAAATTTATATATTAAACATAGTGAAAATGATATAGTGATCATTATTTTATATGTTGATGATTTGATTATCACTTCTAGTTCTACAAATTTGATTAGTGATATTAAGTCTCAACTCAATAACCAATTTCAAATGACTAATTTAGGCTTATTACATTATTATTGGAGAATGCAAATTTGGAAAACACCTAAAGGTATTTTTCTTTCTCAACATAAATATGCTCAAGATCTCTTAGATAGATTTAAAATGAATGATGCAAAGTGTGTTTCTACTCCTTGTGAATTAGGAACTAAATTAATGGTTGATATGGAAACTCCTTTTGTTGATCCTATTTTACATAGTCGATTAGTACGAATTTTAAATTATTTAACTCTTACTAGACTAGGTATTTCTTATAGTGTTGGTTTAGTTTGTAGATATATGTCTAAACCACAACAAAATCATTTTAAAAGTTGCAAAAAATAATTTCAAGATATGTTAAAGATCTACTCTTAATCTTGGTCTCTTTTATGATGCAAATTATCAATTCTCTTTAAAGGGTTATACTGATTCAATTTAGGAGGTGAGATCACAATGATGGGAGATCCACTTTTCTAGTTATTATTTCTTTTTTTGGATCAAGTGCAACCTCATGGAATAGTAAGAAACAACAATCTACTTCTCTTTGTTCTACAAAAGTTGAATATAAAGGCTTTACTAATGCATCCAAAGAAGAACTATGGTTAAGAAGATTACTTGAAGGCTTGGGTCTACCTCAAAAGGATCCTACTCCTTTATATTGTGATAATCAAAGTGTCATTGCTTTGGCAAAGAATCCCATTTTTCATGCAGGGACCAAGCACATTGCTCTTCATTATCACTTCATTAGAGAGGACATTGAAGACAAGCAAAATTCTCTTTTGTATTGTAAAGATGAAGATCAATTTGCATATATTCTCACCAAAGCTCTTTGTAAAGATAAATTTATCTTTCATTGTAAAAATCTAGGATTACAACCCATTGAAGGGTTTGATGTAAACTCCCCAAGTAAAGCTTAAGGGGGGATGATAGAAGTTTAATATTTACTTGGAAAAGGTTATTTATTAATTATAATTATTTAATTACTTGTAGGATGTTCCAAAGGAATCCCTAAAATTCTGTTGTCTTTTTTGTCTCCTCACACATGTGTGATGATGACTCAATTTATTTAATTATTTTATTAACTTGGAATATTAGTGGCTTAGGTATAGCCTACTCCTTATGATGATCTTGACACATTGCACACACATAGGATGAATGGTGGCATCCATAGAGTTGGGAGTCGCTTTGTAACTCCTCTTCTCACCTCTATTTATTGAGGTGATTCTCCTCTCATTCTTCATGAAGTAAGCTTAAGACTTAAGCTCTCTCTCTCTCTCTCTTTGTATCATTCTTAGACATTTTATCTCATTCATAATATTAAGGTTTTTTCTTTTTCTTTTCCCCTTATCAAATTCTTGTGTCTCCTCTTCAGATGGTGTTTGTGCTTGATTTGGCTTCTCTTTTTGGTAATCTCTTTCCTCTTTCCTTCAAACAATGCTCATTAATTAGTACTTTTCATTGCTTAATTTATATTTCCTTTAAAAAATGCTAAAAATGAGTAAAAAATAATTTTGGAAACCAAAATGGGGGGTCCAACCTTCAGTCATGGATAAACAAGCCTAAAAGATGGAAATGCAAATTTTAAAATACAATACAATTGTATTATAACACATTTACATTAAATTTATTTTTCAAATGCTATGAATAAAGCTTAAACACAACATTTTTTTAAAATGTAGCTAACAAGCATGTGTTATAACATGAGTGTGTTATAGTTTGCTCATGTTATGGCTTGGGATTTCCATACCATGCTTGAGTCATAATATGAGTGTATTATAACACTCATGTTATTTTTTTTTAGGACATGTGTGTATTATGTCTAATTCACCTCCAAAATATTTTTTAGCCATTTTTTAGTCCAACTTGATATAGATAAATAAAATTTTAACACAATGATACATAGATTTCTAACATTTATATATAATGACATCTTCATCAAATCTAAATCTAAATACCTATACATTAATTTTATTTAATTTCTACATTTCTCTCTAATCTAGATTACTTATATAAACATTTTATTTAGTTAATTATGCTAAAATATTTATATAAATATATTTTTTTATCACACAAGTGCATTAACTTAAAACAAATATGTTTTTGTACTATAGAAGAATCTTTTATTCTAGCATTAACAATTCTTTATATATGTATTTAAAGTAGATTAATGAGAAACTTTATAAATACTAGTTAAAAATTAAAAAAATATTTTAAAGATTATTAAACAATGTAAAATTTCTTTAAATGTGTTTTTTTTTTAAAAAAAAATTAAAGGTCTTACCACATAATATTTGTTTTGTTTTCAATTTTTTAATTTGAATTTTAATAGTGTTGACTTTTTTCCATTCACTTTTTTTGTGAGTATGTCATAATAACAAAGACACTTATTCTTGGCAACAATTTTTTTTCTATTAAATAATAAAATGATAAACAATTCTTCTAACAATTTTATATGAACATATTTGATACCAAAATCTTCATATAAAAATTAACAAATCAAATAATACACAATTATACATAAAATGAGTTAATTTACTAAAATAATTTCTATTAAAAAATAAAATGAAAAATAATTCCTCTAACAATTTCAATTTCATATGAACAATATTTGTTACCAAAATCCTATACAGAATTTAATTTATAATTTAAAGAAATAAGATTCTATTGTCCATTATAAAAATAAATTAATTAATCAACAAGTATGTATGTATTCTATTTAAATTAAAAAAATATTATATACAAAGAATTTGAACTACTAGTATATTCAAGTCAGTACACAAGCTGTTGATGATAAAAATAAATTTCACACAAACATTGGACATCACCTCTTGACGGGAAACAATCTAGACTTCCTCTCCCACAGCTGGGTGCGATCTTTTTAATTCTATGTTGAGTTCAGACTCATCTAATCCTCCTACTCCTTCTCCAATCCACCGCAGTTCTCTAAACACCTCCTCCATTGCTGGTCTTTTATCACCTTCGACACTGAGACATCTTCTGGCCAAGTTTCCCACTAATTTGATCGACTCCAAAGTTGTAAGATCCTCTGATGGAGCCGATAGTCCAGGATGTCAAACAGACAGTCCGCCTTGAGAGTAGACAGGAAAAAAACAGCCAAATTGATTTGGTTCCTCTCCCTCTCGAACGAAACAGGCTTTAATGCTGTTATAAGCTCCACCAGAACAACCCCAAAGCTATAGACATCACTTTTCTCTGTAAGCTGAACTGTCTGAAAGTATTCAGGATCCAAATAACCCAGCGTTCCCTGTACAACTGTAGTAATATGTGTTTGATCCATGGGCACTTTACGAGACACTCCAAAGTCTGCAACTTTTGGAGTATAATCTTCACTGAGCAATATATTGGAAGATTTCACATCTCTGTGAACAATGGGTGTTGAAGCAGCAGAGTGCAAATATGACAGTGCCTCTGCAGTTTCTGTGGCGATACGCAGGCGGATCTGCCATGGAAAGTGATCCTTTTCGTGCAGATGACTGAAGAGAGTGCCATTAGATACGTACTCGTAAACGAGTAAAGGAACTTTAGTTTCCAGGCAGCACCCAAGCAATGCCACTACGTTCTTGTGATTTATCTGGCTCATTATAATGACTTCATTGATAAATTGGTCCATGTCTTCGGAAGCCACGTCTTTGGACTTCTTGATTGCCACAACGGTTCCCTCCCTTGGAAGAATGCCTTTGTAAATTGTACCGGAGCCTCCCGATCCCAATACCAAACTTTCATGGAAATTCTTTGTTGCTTTTTTCATCTCCTCCAGAGAAAATATTCTCAGTACTTCTCCCCGAGATGAGATTTGTCTCTGCAAATGAGATCCTCCATTTCGTTGAAAGTTGTTCTGCTTGTCAAGCCATAGTTTTCTTCTCTTGTTACTTAGTACCAGAGCAGTCCAGCATAGCAGACCTGCACATACCACACCAAATCCTGCACTCCACAAACAAGACACAACTCAAAAAACATAAACTTAGATATTGGTGGTCATGGGTAAACTTTAAACTTTGATGTTATGGTGAAAAAAATTATTGGTAAGGATTTAAAAAACTATAGAGGAACACAGCAAAATTTTAGGAAATGGGTAAGGAAACTTTCAGTCCCATATCAAAGACACTTGTTTAAATAAAAAATCTAACAAGTAGGGGTTCTTATTTTCTTACACAATATTTTATTTTCTTCTTCTCATAAAATTCTTAATTCACAAAAATAATTCATGTAGATTAAAATCAGTTAATAAGTAGTCATTTAACAGTTATCTGTTATATACTTTCAATAAAGTCACTACCACATAATAATATTTAATTAGATAAGCATTTCTATATTTTAAGAGACATAAACCTCACATCTTCTCGGCAAATTAACAATTCTGTTATACTTTTTGCTTACATGTATTTACAATCTTACATAAAAACTATTATTCCTTTCAAGTCTATCATTTCACATAAATTGTTCTCCACTCAAAGATCTATCCATTTGTGATGCCATCCACTAATTATTGTCATTTTTAGAAGTTAGTTACAAAAAATCAGAATTTAAGATATTTCATGTAATCTAAATCTATTTTGAACAATTTTTCAATCTAGTTTATAACTCATCTTAATTCAAAAATTGTCCAATTTTGATGCAGATGATCACAAATCTTGAGTAATAATTCATATGCTTAAATCCAAAATCTAAAAGTACTGGCTCCTATTTTATGCACACGATTCTATTTAACATGTGACATAATCTTTTTCTCTCGTGAAACCCTTATAATACAAAAATAATTTGTGTAGTGATTCCATAAGACCTCACTTCACTTTTCTTATTTTCAAATTAAAATAAACTAATTAATAAATTTATTTAATAATCACCTCTTACTACCACACAATAATATTTAATTATGTAAATATCTCTACATTTTAGAACACATAAACCTCACATCTCTGCTAATTTACTCTTCTATTATACTTTTATTTACACGTACTTACAGTGTTATTAAGAACTATTATAAACAGTTCTATTATACATTTTTCTTTACACGTACTTACTGTTTTATATAAGGACTATTACAAACATTATCAGAGTAATCTTTCTTACTTTATGTCTATCATTGCACATAAATATCATCCACTGTTTATACCATAGTTGGGGGTTGGCTACAGTAGATCAGCATTTAAGATATTCCATCTGATCCAAATCTATTTCGAGCAAATTTCAATCTGGCTTTATAATTCATCTCAATCCAAAAACTGCCCAATAACTAATATGAAAAACGCACAAGCAATAAAATAGAAACACAAAAGAACATTTAACAGAGTAAAACAAAAGCTGTATTTAAATAAAAACAAATCACCACCTATATGAATATACAAAACCGGCTGGCGTGGAGGAGGACAACGAGTGCCATTCCTGATGCCAGCGCCGCTACCATGGATGCAGGAGCACTTATACGAGCCCTCTGTATTTTCACATCTTCCTCTTTGTGATGGACGATAACAATCATTCAAACCAGGATCTGAGCATTCATCGATATCTGGACATGGATGCAACAGAACTAATCTAATTTTACCATAAAAAAATTCAAATAAATCATTACAAAACACAATCTACAATAAAAGAGTACCTGCACATCCAGTCCCATTAGAATATCCATCTCCCACAAAGCCACTTTTACACTTGCACAGATAACCCCATTTTAAATCCCTGCAATGGGCATTGAGATCACACTGGTATGAACTTTTAGATTTAGCTGTGCTGCATGTATCCCCTGCAATAGCCCAGTCTAAGCGCATCCAATAGTTCTTATAATCGAAATTGAAGACATTTGACTGAGGAAACATATCCCAGCTACGCGGGTCAACTATACCAGAATAACCACAGACTGATTTATAGCTGGCATTAAGGAGCGGCGTAAAAAGAGGCTCTGTAGCCACACTATAACGGCTGAAATTTGAAGGTATGGTAGAGCGGCAGCAGCCATTTCCAGTGCAGGAGGAGAGAGAAGGAGAATAATCACACATAGCAACGCATCCCCCCCATTGTCCGTTAAGATAATCACCCATTACAAGCAAACCCAACGTTCTGCAACCAACAACAACATAAGTGTTATTAGCAGAAACGCTGAAAGGGGTTCCAGCAGGAAGTGCGAAGGTTGTGGATGAATCGTTTCTGCAATCTGAACTAAAGAGTGAAGCAGAGCTAACTAGGATGTGATTGTCTGAGACGTTCAAGATCTGCACTTCCCCATTATGTGTTGGAAGAAAAGGGATGGGCTGTGTACTTCCAAAACTTAGATTTTTCTTGCAATGGATTTCAAACTCAGGCATGCCACACTTGCTTCCTGAAATTCTGAAGGGGTAAGGGAAGGTTATATTTCCACAGATTTGGGTAACATTGGGGCATTTTTCTGACCCTAGTATGGACAACTGAGAACCCAAATAAAAAAGTATAATCCAGTAACTGGTCGCCATGATTATATGGAGTGCACAAAAGTCTATCTCAATTAGACCCAAAAGAAAAATGTTTGTAAGATGTGCTTGAGTTCCCTCAGTTGCAGAAATAATGAATGATTTCTATGCATTTGTTGAAAGTCCCTCTTTCTATCCAGGCCGCGAATTGAAAGGCATCGCAGCTATGATTAGAATGCTAGTTTATGATGGATTTAAATAGCCATCTAGGGCGTTGAAAACATGGATATGGTAGTTGGTAAACTTGTTTCATGTCTGAAAACAAGATTTATCCACCGTGAAATCATATGTAGGTCCCAAAAAATCAGTTACACTGCCAGAAATGAGATGCAAATTTTTAACTCAACTAATATTTTCACTTAATATTTTCACTTAAAAGGTGCAAAAATCTTGTCTCATGTCTAATCTCTCTTAATGAATGTGAATCGTGCTAAGAAAAAATATCATAGATTTGACTACATTAATGTCTTCAGATTTGATTTCCCCATTTACAAGATTTTTTCATTAATGAATGTGTTGCTGTCCACAATTTTTCTTTCTATACCGCCACCTTTAATCATCGCCCAAAATGTAGATAAATACACCAGTAACGTTTCTTGATCAATCCATCATTGTTGTGGAATTAGAACATATACCAATATGTTTTTATTTTCCTTGCTTATTCCGTCTTTTACTTTCTATGCATGTGCTATGATAATGGTTACTCTGAATGATACTATTTTACTTCTGTTTACTACTTTACTGTTTTACTTCTATTTATTTTTTACACTTTCTAACCATTTTTTTTATGGCTAGATTGTTTATTTTTTGTTGATTTTATACTTAATGCATCTTTCTATGACAACATATTGCTTAGATTGAACAATTTTAAGAAAGACACTATGCATTATTTGTTTCAATCACCTATAAATAATAGTCCTCTCTGCAAGAGAACTAGAGGAAACCTCTCTAACAATAGGTGTTATGTGCATGGGTAATGTCCTAGAGGACATGTATTCCATGCTATCATCTATGAATGTTACTCACACATATCTATTTGCATACCTCTTGAAGTGCCTTGTGAGTTATGTCTCGGTTTGACAACTCTACTTCCCGAGGAAGACAGTATGCTTTATAGGAGTGATAATCAATCGCCTTAGTACTTGTCAACTATTTCCTTTGCAATCTTTGGGGTTCTTGCTATCCAAGAAATCACAAATTTAAGTCTTGTTAATGCATCATAAATAAGGTTGTTGTAGGCAAGTATGTGCCTCGATCCCATTGTGGATAGCTCAGTTGGTGTGACAAAGGGCTTTGACATATCATATAATTGAGGGGTCAATCTATGGAAAAGGGACTCAACATATCATACAACTGTGGGTTAATCTATGGTAATTGACAATGTCCTTATGAACAAGAGCATTTAGGAGGTATAGGGTATGAAAGTGAATTTCTCCATTTGGAGGAAAGACCAAAATAAATCACTCTATAGCAACATGAGATTAATTTAGAGTCCCTAGTCTAAGAAACTAAAGTAGAGGAACTAATGTATTAGGCTATATCTTCAAGGTGGAGGAGTTTATTTTCACATTTAAGACTCTTGCATAGTAAAAACTCCTTCACCATCCTCATCTTCCTCATAGATGTAAGTTCATATAAGATTACCTTCTCCTCCTCTAGTTCCAAGTCCTCCATGAAGTAATCCTCCTCCTCCTCCTCCCCCATAATTAGGAGGATACTAATACAAGAATTTTGGTCTTTTAGTATGATTGGTGACCACCATTGAGAAGAGGATTCAATGTGAATGTGGCTAGCTATAGATGAATTCATTTCTACGGTGGAACTATTTTTAAGGTACTTGATGAAGGTAGGAAAGAGCAATAATTTTTCCACCATAACCATAAATATCTAGGGAGAAATAAATATATAGATAGTTAATCCCTTTGAGTGATAAAGAAGAAAAAAATTAAAAATTGATCACTATCAGATCTAGAGAGTCAACTTAGGAAACTACACAAGAGAGGAGGAGAAGAATTCATTGCAAGAAACAATCTCCACCATCTTGGGATAAATTAAAAAATATGGTTAGATAAAAAAAAAGAGATAAAGGCCCAAGTTGGTGAATTGTCTACCTATATAGAATACCTTGTGAGCCTAGTGGACTCAAATGCACCTATTCTAATTCTTATTGTTGCATTGGACAAATGTTTACATGAAAGAGGGTAGATGAAAGGAGTTGTTCATGTTAGTATATATTGGAGGGATACTCTACTATCATAAGCTAAGAATCTAATCAAAAGGGTAATAAGATGTTATGATGAGACTAGTAATGAGATTAGCACCCTACCATTATTTTAGGAAGCTAGTGATGAAATTGATTGTTCTTGATGACAATATATCATGTTTAATAGGATGGAATAGATTAAATTTCCAAGCTCGGTAATGGATTAAATATTCCTAGATATAAATATTAATATGCACTTTGAGTGGTTCAAAGTCATAAGTGGGCAATAGAGACCTTGCCAGATTTTAAGAAGAAACCTAAGGAAAAATAAATAGCAGAGAAATAATAATAGAGATAAAAAAAAATTAAGCTATTCCATGCATATTTTAGGGAAGTGCTAACAATTTGTATTCATCAAGAAGTATAAAAATATTTAACAAAGTAAATGATAATGATTTACTTTGAATAATGCCTAGTGGAGATGAAGATTCTAAAGTAAATAACAAAGACTCTCTTCTCCACTAAGGTTCATTTAAATTGTCTTCTCATGCTCCCAAATAAATATTGTGAAAGAGGTTCTTGATAATTTACAAGAATATCTAGATGAGAGATACAAAAAATAGTAGGAAGAAGAGAAATAAGATCTAGAGGAAGCTACATGAGCTTGCCCACAAGCACACATTTTTCTAAGTTCTTTTATCAAATAATTTTTCTTCTTCTTTTTAATATTGTTTCATATTTCAATATCAAATGCATAACTTGTAACTTATCATTTTAAAGCAAGAGCAAAAAAAATAAAAAAATTCTTGGAACAAGTTTTAATTTTTGAATTCCAAATTTTGGTCCTATATATATTTAAATCTTGTCCATTAGATGTAATTGGCTTAATTTTGAATTTAAGCCCCCAAAATAGGTATTTATAGGGGAGTCAAAAGATTTGTAATAGATAGGAAACTTGGTAGAGGTAGTTAACAATCAAGGAGCAAAAATTTAGCCAATAAAATTTTTTATGGTATTTGCAAGTTTTCCATACTAGATAATGATGAAATGATTCATTTTCAAAATATAATCAAGAAGGATGGAATCCAAGGAATGTTTGATAATTTTTTTCATTCATAGAATATGAGAGGTGATATGTGAAACTTGTGAAATGTAGTAATATTATATGTTTTATTTAATTTTTTAAAATCCTTAGACATTTGCACTACCTTGTGTTAATGATTGTGTGAAATATTGATCAAGAAAAGTTACTTTATGTTTATTTATTTGTCTCAATAAAATTATAAAATTTATTTCATTACATAATAGGTCAATTTTTCTCTTTTTCCATTAACCCCAAATTCTTTTTCTTGTCTTTTAAATTTAATTAAAATTAGATTCACATCTATTTTTTTAATAAATCCATTGTAAAATGTTTAGATCTAAGATTTGTATACATTTAAGTTTCTAAAAATTGACATCATATTAGTATAAGACATCTACTACATTGATTATTTTACTATAAATTTGTTAAATCTAAAATGTCGATAAATTTAAGAAAAAATAATTAAACATTATTATAAGAGTTAGATGTACATATTAGAAGTTGAGATATGATTACATATATGTTTAACAAATTAAAATATCCATTCTATGGATAGATAGACATTTGTCTGATATAATCTATTGTGATTTAATTATGTATCACTTAGACTCTCATACCATAGAATTATTTAAAAGGAGATAGATATATAGATGAAGTAGTTATTGTTGACTTATTTTAGTCATCCATACTTAAATAGTCTCATAGGAATGTAGAATCATTTGATATTCTTTTGTCATCTTGAGATGACATATAGGACCTTTCATAAGACCTTTTTGTATGTCCCTTAAATCTTGAATGTTATGCCACTTTTGAGTGTTAGTCATCAAGAATAATCTTATTTTCTCCAAAGGCTCACATTTGTAAGAGGGAAATTCCATTTGAAAAGTTGGAAGAGTTGTTAAGCCTGGGTTGAGGTTGAGTTGCTTTTAATATTAGAAGTTTTTTGAGTTAGCCGATTGGTTTCATCAACAAGTCAAATGGCATGATGAAGGAATGAAAAAAACCAGTTGTCTCTGTGCATGGAACATTGAAGGGAGAAGGAGAGTTCTCAGAACTCATCTACATCTGTCTAAGTGTTCAAACATCTGGAAAATGCAAGTTCTACGTGGGTTGCACTCTGCACCTCATCAGAGTGACAAGTGACAGCTTTTAAGATCAACATCCAAGGTTAGGGATTCAGCCTCTTCTTTGGTATTACCCAGATCTCCAAGATCTGAACAGGAACATTATGCAAAACATTGTGCAGGAAATGCAAAGAATCATGCTGAGGGTGCTCCAACAAAATATGAGTATTGTTCCCATTCAAGAAGAAATGGTCATCTTAAAAAGAGAACCTTACCATCTGGTGGGAACAACTATGTACCAGTCTCTTGAGGAATATAAGGGCAAAGTTGGAACAATAATAAAGGAATATTTTTCTATTGATGATGTGGTTGCAACTGTTGCTTCAATCTTACTGATCTTGGCTGTCCAAGCTATCACCATTATTTTGTTAAAAAACTTATTATCATGGCCACGGACAGGCATGATATAGAGAAGGGGATTACTGCAGCCCTCTTGTTCTCACTGTATGCAGATGTGATTGAACCTCAGTGGGTTAGCAAAGGTTTCAACAAATTATTGGACTCAACTGATGATTTGGCCTTGGATATCCCCGATGTAGTAGATTTTTTTAACATTATTTGTTGCTCATGGAGTAGTTGATGAAATAATTCCACCTGAATTTCTGACAAAAAAGTTGAAATATCTACCTAATGATTTAAAGGGGGTTGAAGTGATTAAGAAGGAAGAAAAAATCTATTTATCTGCACCTCTTTATATAGGAATTATTGAATACCGACGGGGTGGCAGTACCCATATCATAGTAGAGGAAATAAACTAGAAGATAATTGACTTTCTAAATGAGTATGTTGAAGTGGAGACAAGGTTGAAGCTTGTGGTGTATAAGGGATTTAAATTACCCACCTTTCATCAAGAAGTTGTAAAGTGGGCTTTGATTTTGGTTATGGAAAGGAGAAATGTGGAGCCTTTTTACTATGGATCTTCTAAAAGAAGCTACTGAGGAGGGTTTTATATCATCTAGTCAGATGTCTAGGGGTTTTGGTAGGCTTGCAGATACTGTCGATGATTTGTCACTTGACCCAATTAGTTCCAAGGACATGTTTCAGTCCTTAGTTTTAAAGGAAACAACAGAGGGTTGGCTGAGTATAGAATCTATTAGGTCCATCCCAGTCAACAAAATGGAGTTGTTGAAGATGATAATGCAAGGATTTTCAAGGAGAGATTCACACTTCTTTTGTCTCGAAAAGGCCTATCTTGGACAAATTCTTGGAAGAATTACAAGGGATTTACGAAATTGTGGTTTTTACTGAAGCAGAGAGGCCTAATGCAAGTGCTCCCTTGGATAAGATCGATCCTAAACAGAAAGTGATCCCACTTAAATATAGGCTATTTAGAAATTCATACATAAAAATCCAAGCTGACCTTTTGAACGACCTTGGCAAGCTTGTGAGAGATCTGGAGAAGGTGATTTATGTTGATGTGTGGCCTTGTGTTTCTTTACAGCCAGAAAATTTGCACACTGTGGATTCTTTCATATGTAATAGACAGAGCATTGTTTCACCTTATGGATTTTTGCAGTCGTGTTGCAGAGTCTAGGTCTTTTGATGTTAGGATGCATTTAGCAGCTAAGAAGGATATAAATGAAGAATAGAACAAAGATAGTCTATAATGAGAAACGACAGTGGTCTGCTTCAATAACAGAGCACAAACATTTGTTTAGAGGACATTCATAATATAAAGTGATGAATCACGATCTAAGAAGCTAGTCATGATAACTAATTAAGTGACAGTCCATAACAGTGTTGAGGCACTTCATGAGAAGCAACAAGCAGTGACAGTCATAAGGACACCATAAACCAAACCCTAGCATGCACAGTCCAATGATGATGTTCTCAATGATGAGCAGCTTGATGACGGTGGAGAGAGTAGATCATGATTGTACTAATGAAGCTTCCGCAAGTCAAACATCATGAATCTTACTTCTATACTTCAAGGACAGACTCTATACATTCATCAAATAAATAGTGGTATGACAGTCAAGAGGAGGCTGTGTATTTATGGATGATAATGTGAATGGGAGGGTAGTGCAAAAGATAGTTTGTGGTAGGAAAGGAAGAAGACCATGATAGTGTTGACAAAGGGTATGAAAATATCATCACAAAGCAATACAAGAAGTCCATAAGGAAAAATTGATATCCTATGAAGGACGAGCAAAAAAAGGAGTCTTCAAGGTGATAGTGACAAGTAAGAGACAACAAAAATCGAGCCTTTGTAAGAAGTTCAGTCATCTAGATATAAGAGGTAACAATGGTTAGTAATGTTTCTTCCATGAGAATGTTTGAAAATATTTCATAGATGAAAAATGCAAAGGTGAGCCCTTATAGGGATGAAGTATTAGAAAAGGTTGTAATCTCTTTGACAAGAGTTGATTAACACTATTGAAGGGATGGGCATTCCATGAAAGTGCAAATCACAATCATCACATAATAATTTGTAGTTTGCAAGTGGACAGTTAGGTATCTTCAGGCAGGACACTCAATAAAACAATCTGAGGTCTCAGTTTAAAAAAATTAGCGTGTACTTAATTTCCTTCTTAGTTATGGAACTCTTTTAATGTAAGGGAAGTTTCATGTCTCCAAGGCCATGTCAATGTTGGGGAGTGAAGTCCAATGGTTCTTGCCGTTCAACTCCCAACCTTTTCCCGCCTTCTCTGTGTCTCTTCAATTCTTTCGGAAACTTGAAGAGTTCACAATGTGTGTTTAAAAACAAGTTGAGTAACACTGCTGTAATGTATGAGAGAAAACAGAGTTAATATAATTGAGAAATCTCTGCATTTCCTGTGGATGTAGCCATTATGGTGAACCATGTAAATTTGCTGTTGTGAGCTTTTTGTGTATGTGTGTCCATTTTTTCTCAGCTTGAATTCTATTTGTGTTTTTTAAATCTGCTCTTTTAATTAACAGTCAAGACCCTATGTATGATGATAATGCAAAACAAACAAACTTTCAAGGTGTAGACACTTAAAAATGGTTAATGCATTTTCATTTTATGATTTCATCATTATCTTCATTATTTCTTCTATCTATATTAATTTAACTAATATTTCCTTCTTTTCATCCATAATTATTAAATTAATCTTTTTATCATATCTATATTAATTAAATAATTATTAATCATTTAATTAATTCATCACTTGTCATTTTCCCTCCAACATTAATTAAAATCAAATTTCATTTTTTTTCTCTATAATTAAATTATTTAATTATCTACACTTTCCTTTTAAATAAATAATTTTTTTATTTAAATTAAATCTTTTCTTCTAAAATAAATATATTAATTTTTTAAAAAATTTCCAACTATCATTTCTTCTAATTTCTTTCATTCATCAAAATTCAAATTTGGGATTTATCCTATCTTGAATTTTCCTATCCATTGATCTTGCAAATTAATCTTCACCATTGATCACATTTTAAGTGAAGAATATAAATAAGAAGCTTTCATTTTCATTCAAACCTCTTAGCGTTCTTGTTATCAAAATCACTATAGCACTTTCATCATTCAAGCATTCAAGCGTTCAAGCATTTTCAAGCATTATCAAGCATTTATCATTGCCATTTATCAAACATAGATATCATTTATCTTTGAGCATTTATCATTATCATTGCATCATATAATTAGTGTTCTTTCATAGTTTGTTACTTTGAAAAGCAACCAACAATGAAGAAAATCAAGATCTTAGCTATGATGAATTTGTTTGTTATCTAAATTCTATATTATGAGTCAAGATCTTGAACTTTATTGTATGATTGTGAGAGTTCGAGCTTTACATTGTTGATATTTTTTATTCTCATTTTCATCATCCATATAAGGTATACAAAATTATGATTTCACAAAATTTTTAAGGTACTAAAATAGTCAAACTCATCCCTCTTGCCCACAAGGAGTCCTATTTCCATCTAGAAAAAATATGCTTATTACCATGCAAGTGGTAGTTAAGGAGAATAAATGTCAATTTGAGTAGTTGCAAGGATGCAGGAGGAGAAAGCAATTATCTTTTATTGGATCATTTCTAATTCATTTAGGATGCACATTCCAACAATTTCCAATTTGTATGCTATAAAGGAGTCTTTGAAAGATAAAATCAAGCCTATGTTCTAATGCTCAAGTTTGAAGGTTGAACTCATTTATTACAAACATGTGTCCTTTATTCACTGATGTTGTTAGATATGCCAAAGACGAAGCCTAGGCTAGGGTGAGTTAGTTTTTTCTATTTTCAAACTAAGTATTGTAACTAAAAAAACTTAGTTTTAGACCGAGAACAACAATTGTAAAGGGCATTTTTAGTCTTATTGTAAGAACACATTTTGATTAATAAAATCAAGTTTTTCCTCAATATTCTATTATATTATGTGTAACTCCATGATTGATGCATATTTTTATCATTTAACATTTAAATCTTCAAGTATATGTCGCATTTTAACACTGTTAGGTAGAGAATATATATGTTTTGTCTAGGTTGTAACTTGTGTGATGGAAGTAAACTGTAAATAGTTGTGAAAACTTCATTTTCCTTCTTGAGCTGTGAGCATTTCACCTTCATATAAAACATTTGTACATGAATGCATGAAAAAAATTGAGTTGTGTAAAAACTAATCGAGTCGTTGATTAATTGTGTGTCAAAACAATTGTATAGGTCTTAGTAACAATTTGGTACATCACCTCCATAGGATCTAGGTTCATTATATATCATTTTCTTCTCCTTTCCTCATAAAAAAAAAATAGTTTCAGCCAATTTAGGTGATAATTCAAGGGAATCAACCCTCTCTAAAGATTCATCCTGGTCTAGAGACAACCCACAACCCTCAACATGTTTCCTTGCTTTTCAACTGGGAGAGAGTCTGAATATCACTCTCTAGGGTGCATTTATATTTGATAACAATTTTTGGCATGCCAGGAGGGACATGGTTTGATAATCACAATATCATTCATTGAATAATATTGGTATGTTATTCAATGCATCTTTTCATTCAAGACAATTTTCTTCAACAACATGGTGACTCCAAGTTTGCATCCATTGGTTTACACAATCCAAGTGCTAGTATGTTTTAGTTCAAAAAAAAGTAAATATAATTCACTCTTATTTCAGAGTATTTTCAAATGGGTTTCCAACTTATTTGAATGATTTGACATGTTTATGTATCATGACAATATGTCTTGTTCCCCTCCATTTTATGAAAATGTGGTGCAAGAGCACCCTGTTCAATGAATGCCTTCAAAAGGAAAAAATTGCATTTCAATTGTAAAGAAATGTAAAAGCATGTAAATCTATGTAATAAGGTCATGAAGGGTCATACATAATGTATTTGAGGTCACAAATAGGTCACTAGGTGGTCAAAAGGATGGAAAAAACAAAATTGCAAAAAATGCTGAAAGTTGCCAATTATGCAAAATGCAAAAAAATAGAAGTTGAAGAGTCTTTTTGGGAAATTTGAAGGGATAGGTCGATGGAGGAAGTTAAAAAGTTAGTTATTGGTTGGGAAACACCTATAAAAGTTGTGTGCGATGTTTTTTTCCTAGTCTAAAATGCAAAAAGGAAACAAAATGCAAACAAGGGAAACACAACAACACCTCAAGATTGGGCTTAAGATGAAAATCAAACTTAAAGTGACAATAAAACCAAATTTACCTTGTTTGAGCTTGATGAAGTTGTTTTCCCTTGTTGATAGCTTGATTTTTGTGCTCCTAGAATGATTTTGGCAGCATAACAACTTGATATTGCTTGATTTGGATGCAAAGATGGTGGGTTTGACTATGGATGCAAGATGGTAGTGTGAGCTTGAGAGATTGAGAGGATGGATGCTTGAGAGTTTGAGAATGGTTAGAATGGTTAGGGTTGCAAAAATGGCTAAGTGTTAGTCATTTAGCCAAGGGAGATAGAATGGACGGTGAAGATTGAAAGAGGAGGAAAATCAAGGGTTGAGATCAAGAGTTGACCAAAGGGATTAAAAATTCCTTTTTAATGTGCATGAGAAAGAGAAAAGGAATTTAATATTCCTTGGGGGATGAGAGGAATTAAAAATTCTTTAAAAGCACCTTGGGAAGACAAAAAGGAATTAAAAACTCCTTGGGATATGGGGAGAGTTGACTAAGGGGTTGATTAGTGTTATGAAATAACTTGCACAATGGAAGAATATGATATGAAATATGCTGAAAATACTTGATAATAACTGAGAATAACAAGCCACTTCGAGGGGGAAAACCTCCAAATATCTCTAATGAGAACACACTTCACAACTTGATGATGAAATAAGACTCACAACCTCCTATATATACCTATTTATGCCAAGGATATCACCTAGGCCGACTTAGACACACCTATATAAGACTTAGGCCGACCTAAACAACTAAATAACAATATACTAATGATAATATGACTTAATAGAGAGTTAAGATAGCCACAAGCCGACTATTCATAACCCGATGTACAATAATATTAAGGGCGTAGCATGCCCCCCTTCTTCAAAGAAGCATTGTCCTCAATGCTAATCAAGTTTGGAAACTTTTGAATGAACTCCCCATCTTCCCATGTGGCATCTTCAACTGGTAAATTCTTCCATTGGATGAGATACTCAGTGATAGTTCTATTCCTCAGCTTCTTTGTGCGTGTTTGATGAATGCACTCTGGTTCCAAAATGATTCTCCCTTCTTCATCCAGCTCAGGAAGTGTTGTTTGAGTGGGAATATTATGCCCAATTACCTTCTTCAAACAGGAAACATGAAAAACTGGATGTATCTTTGTTGTAGGTGGCAACTCAAGCTTGTAGGCAACACTACCGATCTTCTGCATGATTTGGTATGGACCATAATACTTTGGTGACAACTTATTATTCTTTCTTTGCTGCTTTAGTGAGATTTGCTTATAAGGCTGTAGTCGCAAGAAGACCCAATCCCCAACTTCAAAACTTCTTTCACTACGATGTTGGTCTGCCTGTTGTTTCATTCGATTTTGTGCCATGGCTAAATTCTCCTTGAGTCCTGAAAGTACTTGTTGTTGATGAAGCAAGTGGTCTTCTACTGCCTGAACTCTTGGGGACACCTTAATTGATGATGTGATGGAAGGAGGATGATATCCATAAAGTGCCAAAAATGGAGACATTTTTGATGAGCTATGAAAGAAGTGTTATACCACCATTCTGGTAAGTGGCCAATCTACCAGGGGCTGTTTCTCTCAAAGTGGAAACAAGCGTAGATATCCTTCCAAACACTTATTAACAACCTCGCTTGCCCATCTGATTGAGGGTGGTATGAAGAGCTAAGAGCCAATTGAGTACCCAAACATGAGAATAAATCTTTCCAAAAGTGACTAGTGAAGATAGGATCACGATCACTAACAATAACTTTAGGTGTACCATGTAGCTTTTGGATATTCTCCAAAAAAGCTCTAGCCACTACACTTGCTGTAAAAGGATGTGCTAATGCAATGAAATGTGCATATTTAGTGAGCCTATCAACCACCACCATGATGACATTATGACCTTTAGATTTGGGAAGCCCTGTGATGAAGTCCATGGATATCTCTTCCCAACGCTGGCTAGGAATAGATAAGGGTTGCAAGAGACCTGGTGCCTTAATTGTCTCCCCTTTATGCCTTTGACACACCAAACATTCAGCCACAAATTTTTGAACATCACCCTTTAGCCCTTCCTAAAAGAAATCTTGCTTGACTCGATGATATGTCTTCAAAAATCCTGAATGACCACCCACTGGAGACTCATGCAACTCTATGAGAATCTTGATTTTAAGGTTGGAATTCTTGCAGAGATACAAACGCTCTTTATACCAAAGAGTATCTCCCTTCCAACAAAACTTATCTGAACTACTAGGATCACTTTTTAATTGCTCGATGAGATTACTAGTCGCAACATCATTTTGCCACCCTACTTTGGCTTCCTCCACCCAATTTGCTTGTAATATTGAAAGGGCACACAATAAGGCTTTATCTTTCTCATCCTTCCTTGATAGTGCATCTGTGACAATATTTTCTTTTCCTTTCTTATATACAATCTCAAAGTCATATCCTAACATCTTAGTGACCCATTTTTGTTGCTCTTCGGAAGATAGTCGTTGTTCCAAAAAATATTTTAGGCTATCATGATCTGTCTTAACCTTGAAATGTCTGCCCAATAGATAAGGCTGCCATTGTTTCACTGCATGGAGTATTTTTAGCATTTCCTTCTCATAAATAGGTTTAGTAGATTCTTGCAGCACCTTAATTGACGACTCTCTCAAAAGCAATTGAGGTCAACCTTCTTGCATGAGAACTGCTCCTATCCCATTTCTGGAAGCATCACATTCCATAATGAATTCCTTGGTGAAGTCAGGAGTGGCAAGCACTAGAGTTGTACACATAGCCTCCTTCAATCTCTCAAATGCTGCATTAGCGGACTCATTCCAATG
>VDFB02390391.1:35454-48905 GCA_007258455.2 Sequoia sempervirens | reverse complement strand
CTCCCATGGATAATTTAATGCTATGACACTTCCCTGAACAACTAACTGTACTACCATCTGCAATCAAAACTTGAAACTCTGGAGCTGGATATATGAAACAATTTAGATGAGTAGCTAACTTTTTGTTGATGAAATTATGAGTACTACCTGAGTCGATCAACACTGTTACCTTCTGCTTCTTTAGGAACCCCACCACCTTGAGAGTTTGTGGAGCACTGAAACCTAAGAGTGCATGACAAGAAATGATTGGTTGAGAATCATGTGATTCCTCATTTGAATCCCTTTCATCTTCTAGTATGGGTTCCTCCTCTTCTTCCTCATTGGGACCTTCAATATAAAACAATTTCTTTTCACTACATTTATGTCCTCGACTGTATTTGCTATCACAATTGAAACACAAACCTTTTGCTCTTTTCTCCTCAATTTGTTGTGGAGGCAACTTAGTAGGCTGTGTTGAATATCCTTTCTCTCTTGTCACATTAGCCCCTTGCTTCTTAGGAATCAAATATTTCTCCTCTACCCTGCGTGCTAAGATAAAAGACTCATTTATGGAACTAGGTCTAAACATGCGTACCTCATGTTGAATGTGATCCTTGAGACCACCCAAGAATAAATCATTCAAGTTTTCCTCCGTAATTGAATCCACCCTTAAGGATAGATTTTGGAATTGCTGAATATAATCCCTTAACTGATCCTATTTGTTGAAGTTTAGCTAATCTAAGAAGTTGTCTGGACGCTATTGCTATATTGTGCTTGGAGTTCCTCTGTAAAAATTGACCATGAGACGGTGAGCCCCTTTTACCTCATGAGTGCAAAGCCAACGATACCAAATGAATTGATCCGGTTCTAAATATAAGGAAGCCATCGTGACCTTTTGTCCATTTGGGATTTGGTGTACTTCAAAAAAATTCTCCATTTGGTTTATCCATGTTAGAGGATCCTTACCATCAAACTTGCGCATATCCACCTTGGGAAATAAATTCCTAGATCCAATAGGAGTACTAAAGCTTGTGTTAGTAGTGGCTGACCTAGAATTCTCACCTTGGTCGCTTGAGAACTCCTTTCTTGATTCTGCTATGTAGGTGCTTAACATGTTTCGCATGTCCGACATATCTCCTCGTAGGTCACACATATCCATCTTAATTGAGGAAATTTCTTCCTTGACCTTATTGTTAATTGAGGAAATTTCTTCCTTGACCTTATTTATTTCTTCATTATGAGTAATATCCTTGATTGTTTCACCATCCTTATCAGGAGTCTTCCCCGGAGTGACAACATTCTTTTTACCCCTTGTTGCAGGCCCCGTCATGATGGAAACCACTAATGTTGAAATAAATCACACAAATGAAACTTAAATTCTCTCAAATTTTTACTGTAATCTCCTTTAGTATATCTTCAAAAACCCAATAAAAATCAGATGCCAATTCAACAAGATGTGCGAGATATGTAGATTCCAAAAAAATAGTGTAGAAACCCTAATTCTGCAATAATTCGCTTAATTCTGCTCCAATTCTTCTAAAATCTGGACTGCAGCTTCTCCAATATGTTCTTCAAAAACCCTTTAAAAATTAGAAAAAAATTCGACAAATTCTGAAAGATATGCTCTTCCCAAAATCGCCTCCAAAATTGAGAAAAACCTTCCCTCTATGGTGCCAAGATCATGCTCTGATACCACTTGTTATGAAATAACTTGCACAATGGAAGAATATGATATGAAATATGCTGCAAATACTTGATAATAACTGAGAATAACAAGCCACTTCGAGGGGAAAACCTCCAAATATCTCTAATGAGAACACACTTCACAACTTGATGATGAAATAAGACTCACAACCTCCTATATATACCTATTTATGCCAAGGATATCACCTAGGCCGACTTAGACACACCTATATAAGACTTAGGCCGACCTAAACAACTAAATAACAATATACTAATGATAATATGACTTAATAGAGAGTTAAGATAGCCACAAGCCGACTATTCATAACCCGATGTACAATAATATTAAGGGCGTAGCAATTAGACTAGCTAATCAATGATTAGGGGAAGGTTAGGTGGCTAATGAGGATTATGAGCCAACTTGCAAAAGTTGGAGGATGTGACACATCCTAATCATGGATTAGGAATGTGCACATCCCTAATGATGAGATTAGGAGGTGGATTAGGATATAAAAAAAAGTGATGGAGGATGTCACATGTGAGGAATTAAATAAATGTATTATTTATTTAATTCTTTGAGGAAAAGGGGAATAAAGGGTAAGGTATTTAATTATTTAACTAAGTACTTTAGGGATTTAGAGGAATTTAGGGGTATTAATTAAATAATAGTAATATTACTTAATTAATGCAGATAAGAGGATATTTAAATGAAAAAGGATAAATTTGACCAAATGTAAGTGGCCAAATTTAGGTGTCTACATTTTTCCCCTCTTTGAGAAGGTGTTACGAAGTAGCATCATTTCAAAGAAGATTAAAAAATAGCACTAGGAAGAAGATGATTAGATTGGGAAAGATGCCCCAGTCATTTAAAGGAGTGACTAGGAAGAAAAATGATAGGAGGGAAGATGAAGATTAGGGATTTATGATGCCCCCGAGTCAAGAGGATATGCAGGTTCAAGAGAACACAGGTGTGTTCTCGAAATGGATGAGATGATGAAAGGGGAGATGGGGAAGATGATACAAAATTATGGATAAGAGAGGATGATAAGCGGTAGGAGATTGGGAAGAGAAGATGAGGAGAAGGGGAGCACAAATGGATTCAAGGAAAAATGTGATGTTGCCCCAATCAAGCTACAAGCCAAAATGGATTGATGATGGGTGGAACATTGTTGATGAGGGAGTAATATATCCCAAAACAATGCAAAAGGATAGGGAAGGATACATCCTGATGATGATGAGAGTGTTGTTGATGAGGGAAGGATACATCCCAAAACAACACCAAAGGATAGGGAAGGAGAAATACCGATGATGATGAAAGTGTTGTTGGTGAGGGAAGGATACATCCCAAAACAACACCAAAGGATAGGGAAGGAGACATCTTGATGATGATGACAATGATGATGATTGGATCAAGACTTGTAGCAAGGTTGTGAACAAGACCAAGGATGTGATTAGATGATTTGTGCTAGATTGAATGGATGAGGATTAGATTGAGATGTAAGAAGGAAAGGATTCTTAGAATAACCAATCTATATTATCCTAAGAAGATTGAAGAGATGACGATACGATGAGGATGGAGAAAGGGGAGGGATGAAAACAAATAGGATAGATAAATGAGGGGGCGTGGATAGAGGATGCATGGATTCGAAAGATGGAGGGTGAGGGGATGGGGGGATGTTGATAGAGGAAAATGATAGATTAAAGGATAAGAGATGGGGGATATGAAAGGAGAGTGATAAGATCAAGCAATTTAATTGATATGCATTATTCCGCCATTTGATGAGCACTAAATTTGATATAGCATGAGATACTATGCACCAGGGTATGAGGAACCAAGGCAACTTCATATCACATGCATGGGACTGACGCAACAAACAAAAGGTTAGTCCAACATCCCAAATTCACAAGGGCTTTGGTAGAAAACCTCAAACACAAAGGATGCCCCAGTGTAACACAAGACCACAGGGATCTTGGTGGGTACTATGTGGGACAACCAAGAAGACAAAAGGAGGCAAACGATCAAGATATTCCCCTATGTTTTCCAGTCAAAGTGCACCATGATATAAGGGATCACAGCGACCCTGACAAGATATGATAAGAAGCCCAAATGATAAAAGAAAATCCAAAAGAATCAAAAGATCACAATAAATATCAAATGCTCTTTGCCACAGGATCAAAAGGTGGATGGGATTGATGTGGTTTGATGTAGGAAGGATGCATCCTGTTAAGACCAAAGATGGAGACTGAACTAAGAGATCGACATGACGCAGGATACTTGAAACCAACTAAATCTAATGATACTAGTGGATCTCATTTATGAAGAACTATCTTAATAAGGACATACCTTGACGACATGACATAAGACATGAGACACATGACATAAGATAGACACACCCTAAAGACCTAGGGGCTTGGGGGCCGATCAAAGATTAGCCTTGCCTATGTGAAAGCGCAAAGCCCTCGTAGTTCGATAAAAGACCATGGATAAAAGTAGAAAGGGACAATGGAGATGAATGATGGATGAAAAAGACTAGATGGACAAAAGCCTCAGGGGCAGATCAAATGATCGACCTTGCCTACGTGAAAGCGCAAGGGAAATGTAGTTCAAAAAAAAGGCTGACAACCAACCATGGATAAAGGATGATGAGATGACCATGATAAGTGGATAAAATGATGGAACCGATATGATGAGACATGATAGACCTGGTGGATAAGATAAGATGATGGCGATTGCACAAAGCTCAAGGATGGGATAGTTATCCCAATCATCAAAAGATGAATGGGGATGACGATATGATGGATAGATAAGTGATGAAAAGTGATAGGAGATTGGAAATATGTGCGAAAGAAGTGGGAGTGATGATGATGAGATAGATGGCATTGGGTTGCATGGGGGGAAGCCTATAGCCAGATACCAATGACAAGGGATTATGAGATGGGATGAGGATAGAGATGAATGGATAGGGAGATAAGGATGGGGGATGGAAGGGATGCTCTGATGGATGGATAGGAAGATAAAGATGGGGAGATGAAAATAATTTTTGGATGGGTAAGGAGATAATGATGGGGAGATGGAAGGGATTGTTTGGATGGATAGGAAGATAAGGTTGGGGAGCTGGAAGGGATTGTTTGGATGGATGGAAGGGATTGAGCATAAGGGATGAATGATGTCTACAAGGACTATGTCACAAGGAAGTAGATGCCCCCACTCTAGATGTGTCATGTGTGATGAGACAGGAGGGATGGAAGACAAGTGGATGGGAAGATAAAGGAGATAAATGGAGGAGGATATGATGGGTGGATGGGGGAGGAAAATGTATGTAGATAGGATGCATGGATAAGGAAGGGAGACTGGTGGTAGCATGACGAGTGGACAAAGAAGGTAGATGGACATGGATAAGGAATAGGATAGTGTATGGGTGAGGGGAATGTATGCCAAGAGGTGTCCAAAGCATGTATAGATAGGTGCCCCTGTCTGCATCAAGATCATAAGAAGGATGAAGGGGTTGGAGATAACTGGGATATGATGGGTAGGATGTGGGAGATAGGTGGGATGGATGAAGGGGATGCATAGTAGGAAGCTAACCCCAAGTGTGGAAAGAGACAGATGGGGATTTACACATGATGCCTGTTTTCCAGGTTTTCATCATGGTACTTATCCAAGGCACTTTTTTGCCAAGTTTTCACCATTGGACAAATTATTTCTCTTTACTTTTTTTTTTGACTTTTTTTTTTTGGTATTTTTGGATTTTTGGATAGTATGCAGATGGAGATAGATAAGGATAGGGATGTGGATAAGTGGATTTAGAAGATATGTGATAATAGTATGGATGAAGGACTCAAGCATCAAGTTCTATATGAGGTATTAAGAGCCCATGTGTGAAGTGACTATTGGATGTTGGTACAACCTTATTAGGATAAATGGATTATGCAAAGAATGGATTAAAGGGATTGGATGAGGGAGATATATGGGATAATGGATGGGATACTAGAAAGTGTATGGGTGGAATGATGGGGTGGATGTGTGATGGGGAAATGTTTTCAGGACCAACATTGGCACATGTGGTGGTGGATGTGAAAGGATGGGAGGATTAATGGATGGATGATGTGAGGATAATGGAGGAGATGGGATAGTGAATTTTGGGACATAAGGGCCCAAAATAGATCTAGGAGATGGAGAGTGTTTATGATTAGCTTTTGGATTAGCAACTTTGGATGTTACAAATTTTTCATTTGAAGGAATTGCATCTTTTTTCTTTGGGATCCACATGGTTTTTATTTTTGCTTTGGTGGGCCTTCATGGCCTATGGGTTTGATTTGGATTTTGGATTTGATTTTTATTTTCTTCAACATGTCTTTTTAAGGGGACATGAGGAGCTTTAGATTCATGTGGATGTTTAGGTTTATGCATTTTCACTTTAGCATCCAAAGTGCTTTTAATAGCAATGGGATGGGTGTGAGGAGATGGATGATATGGAGGAAACATGAATGGAGTGATGGAGGTAGGATTTTGGGGATGATATGTGGATGGAGGATGTGTAGGTACGTGCCTTTGTTGATCCTAATTGGGGAATATGAGAGTGGGATGTTTATGATGGGTGACATGGATAGGTGATTGGTGGATAAAAGGATGAATATGACAAGATGGAGGAGGTGATTTTGGGATATAAGGTCCTAAAATGGACTTAGTATGTGGGGGATGTGTGACAGTGGATGGAGGGACATAAGGACCCAAAATAGATGGAGGAGATGATGGGTGGGAAATGGTGGATGGAGGGACATAAGGACCCAAAATGGATTCAGAAGATGAAGGAGGAATATGGATGGTTGTTTTGAGGTGATATGATGGAGGGGGGATGGTAGAAAATGGCTTGGTGGAGCGATGGGAAGAGCCTATTATTGTTTTGGAGGAGGCTCGTTGAGGATGTATAGAGGTTGTACCAACATTTTTGGATTGTGAGTCTTGAGAGATATATCCAAGACCTTGTGTACGTGGATTTTCTTTGACATGGATGGGCTCTAAAATACCTTTCTCATGAAGGCCTAAACCTTTTCCTTGATAGTTCATGCTTTTGAGCATGTGCTCTATGGTAGGATGCCTGTTATTTTGGAAGAATGATGTGAGTCCATTATTAGGTGGAGGAGGATGGGTGGTGTATATGCTTGGTTCCTATTCTATAAGGAAACCACCATAGATGAATGTGAGAGTATCGAGGGAATATAAAAGTGGTGTGGGGATAGTGGGTTTACACGACGATGGAGGATCATGAGATGGAGATGATGGGGTAATAGCCTCTTGATCAGGAGGAGTGAGTGGTAAGGGATCAGGAGAGGGACTAGGTGACATGATAGGATCTGGATTTGTGGAAGTGGGTGATAAGGGCTCATGTAATGGAGTGATTGGATCTTGAGTGACCAAGGGATCATGGGCTAAAGTGGATGAAGGACTATGATCTTGAGGTGGACTAGATGGGATGGTAGGATCTTCATGTGGAGAAGGGGATATGTTCGTATGCTTTGGATCAAGCTCTTGGAAAGGTTCCATGGGTGTGGATGATATGGTGGAAGAGGAATGTTGAATGGGATCCTCAGAAGGGGGAGATGGACAGACGGAGGATTCACGAAGTTCATGGGAATGGATTTCGGTGCTACTAGGAGTGAGAGGAGTGGATTGGATTTGCGTGTCTTCGATGGATTGGGTGGATCTAGGAACTTAGGAGGAGTGGATTGGATTTGGGTTTCTTCGATGGGTTTGATGACTCTCAGAGTAGCAGAAGGGGGCTCAATGGATTCAGTAGATTTGATGGTTTCAATGGTTTGGGTGGTGCTAGAGGTGGTAACAATAATGATAGGTGTGGGATGGAGATGGTTCTTATCACTAATGACTCTACATGGGGGAGTGGGGCAACATGGTTCCATGACTTCAAGATGTGGAGTTGGGGATGTATTCTTTGTCACGAGTCCCTGGAGGACTTCTGGAGTGAGAAACTTACATATTATGGGCTTAGCTGGGGTGATGGGAATAGATGAAGGATTATGAGTTGGTGGAGGATTAGGATTATGGACTGGTGGACTAGGATTAGATGGAGGAATGGGAGTGGAGGTAGGACTAAGAGTAGGTGGAGGATTAGGATTGGTGGAGGGATCAAGATTAGATGGAGAGTTAATTAGGGATATTGGGATGGTGAATTAGGATAGGAGGACATGGATGGTGGGCTAGGAAAAAAGGATATGGATGGTGTATTAGGACAAGAGGATGTGGGTGGTGGATTGTAATAAAGGTATTGGGATAGGGTATTAGGATGGGAAGATTGGGGTGGTGGATTAGGATAGGAGGATGTGGATAGTGGATTAGGACGTGGTGGAGTAGAAGATGGAGTGACATGGGAGGATATGGATGGTGGATTAGGATAGGAGGAAATGGATGGTGGATAAGGACAAGAGGATGTGGGCGTTGGGTTGTAGTAAGGTTATTGGGACAATAGATTAGGATGGGAAGATTGGGGTGGTGGATTGTAGTAGGAATATTGGGATGTTGGATTGGGATAGGAGGATATGGATGTTGGATAAGAGAAAGATGTAGATGAAGGATATGATGAAGATGTGGATGGGGATGATAATGGATATCCCTTGTCAAGGGTGGAATGAGGATAACTAGTAGGTGTGAGTGAAGATGTGATGGGATAGTTTGGATGACTAATTGGATTTTGGATGATGCTTGGGGAAAGCTTGCTAGTAATGATAGCATCAAGGGGATCTATATCACACTCATCTTGATCAACAAGACTTTCGTTATCATTGTCAACGTAATTGGGATTTCCCTTGACTACTATTTTTGGTTGCATTGGTGAAGGATAAGGATTCATGATGTTGGATGGGATGGATATGGATCGAAAAGATGGGAATAGATGATTAGAAGGAAAGAAAAAATTATGAAAAGATAAATAAGATGGGTTGGAAGAAGATGAAAGAAGAGATCTTAAGATTTTTTTCAATATTAGAAGATCTTGGATGTAGATGGACTAAAGCTCAAATTAGGATTTAGGTTAAGCTCAGATTGGGATTGGATTAAAGCTCAAATTCAGATTGGATTGAAGCTCAGATTAGGATGATTGGAGGATGTGATGAGATGGGACGATTGATTGGATCAGATGATTGATTGGATTAGACTGATGCAACCAATTCTAAACTAAGTTCAGAGGTTTGACTAGATGATGTAAGGTGGTGTTTGATTGTATTTGAATTGCAAAGAGGATGATTGAGTTAGAAAACCAAGATCTGATTCCAAACCAGAATAGACCTTCCACATAAGAGGAAAATGAAAAAGTACAAATAATTACAAGAGATAATTTGCTTTATAAAAGCAAAGATACCTAAACCTAATCTTATCTTGAGCAACAAGATAGCTTGATAAGATAAAGATGAAAACCTATAACTTAGGAATTAAATAATTACCTAAGTAAACTTATGCAAAGTGTAATTAATAATTAATTACACCAACACCCCCCCATAAGTGCAACTTAGGGAGAAGCAAATTATTATGCAAATATGAGTCCTGGCAACAAGGCCTGATCAGGTACTCATGTACAAATGAAAAGAGAGAGAAAACCCAGTGGGAAAAACCCCCCCTTCAAAGAGATGAACTGCTGCGAAGAAGCACTGGAAGAACTCTGATGAAGCAACACTAGAACCCCAAATCCGGCAAGCAAGGAAAGATAGTTTTGTTTGCAAAATACCAATCATAATCACAAATGCAACAGTAGACCCGATGCCAAGGAACACTGGAAACTCACATACTGGATCAACCCTGGAATCTGTAAGCAACAGTAGATGAAAGATGAATGGACCCATAATGATGACAAATCTGGAAGTTGTGTCTCTCAAAGCCAATTCCAAATTGAAACTAAAACTGCCCATAGGACGAGTACCATCAAGATTCTAGAACATTAACCATAAAAAAATGGCCCTCAAAAGAGAAAGATCTGAACCAATGCGGATCAAGAATTGTAAAATCCCAATGTGAAGTGTGAACCAAAGCAAACCAACAATGTGTCTAGCGAAGCAAGAAAGAAGCTAGAAGGAGACAACAAGAAACTAGACAAACTCATGTGAGTTGTCACCAAAATGAAAGATGGATGCAAGAACCCCCCTTAATGGAACTTTATATCAGTTCATTATTACAATACCCAATGATTGCATAAGGAGATGATGCAAAACTACAAAAACATAAGTGAAAATGCAAACCTAGAGCACGAAACAAAAATGAATGCATGCCTAAAATAAGTTACACATTTTCTATGAATGACCTTAGATCTGCATAGAGGCCGAAACCATCTTTCCAATGCTACGAAAATTGCGAAAAATGGATAAGCGAGTCACAAGATATGTCTCCCGGGGTGAAAAGGGCAACATATGATTTCCGAGGCCGAAAAAACCATCAAAAATGAAAAACCAGAAAATCTCACTAGCACCATTGCGTAGAGCTCAGAAACAACTTTCCGGCAATATCTTGTTTGCAAAAAAATGATGTCGTACGTGTTTCCCTAAAACTGCTCAAAACTGCCCAATAAGCTCTCCAGTAAGCCCTCAGGGGCTGAAAAGGTTCGGCCCCTAGTCGCCTGGGTGGACCAGGGGGCTGGCGGCCAGGGGGCTTCTGCACGGCCCCTGGTCACCCACGTGACCAGGGCTGGGGCTCCCGACTGCTGCAGCTAGCACTCACTCAGTCACCACCCTGGTTTGCAGAGCGAGATAAAAGGGGGCTAAAGTCTTGGTGGCGGTTTGGTGGAGTCCGCCGGTGGCGGTGGAGGCCCGGCGGTGCAGCGGTGGCCGCCAGGTGGTGCAGTGGCGGCGCTGCCTTTTATACTGGTGGCGCAAAAAAACCAATGTTTTTTTTTTTTTTTAATGATTTTTGAATTTTTCTTGATATTCATGCATCGTGAAGTGCCTAGGGGGTCGACCCTTGGGTAAAATTTTGCCTCTCCAAACGAGTGTCCAAATCGACAAATTTTATATGGAAATAGGGTTTTGGGTGCTTGAATCCAACGGCGAGGGTCCGTTTGGGCCCAAAGTGCTCCAAAAATCGGTGACCCCTGATCTATCGGAAAAATCATCGATCTTAAAACCCTCGCAGATCGCAAACGGTGATGAAAATCAATGAAATAAAAGTCATTTCGACTTTTTCCAGTGCTCTGAATCCAACGGAAAACCTCGATCTGATCCAAGATGCTGCATAATGATGCTCAAGGATTGAAACCCTCAAGGGACCTTGAACGAGCTCTGCCTGTATTCCTCCGAAAATGCTGAGAAGGGGCTGCAAATCGAGGCTCTGATACCAAGTTAGAAACCAAGATCTGATTGCAAACCATAATAGACCTTCCACAGAAGAGGAAAATGAAAAAGCAGAGATTTGCATAAAAACATGCAATTTGATATATTCGAAGTACAAATAATTACAAGAGATAATTTGCTTTATAAAAGCAAAGATACCTAAACCTAATCTTATCTTGAGCAACAAGATAGCTCGATAAGATAAAGATGAAAACCTATAACTTAGGAATTAAATAATTACCTAAGTAAACTTATGCAAAGTGTAATTAATAATTAATTACACCAACAGATTGCAGCACCGAACCTACCTAAAGATGGAAGCAAATTGATTAGGCCGAAGATGATGACTGACTCAGGACGGATGAAAATCCTAAGTAGACACAAACGATGATGATCAAGATTAGGAACCTAAGCCAACTTGGATAAAACCTCGAAAAAGAAGTCTAAAGGATTTGGATTTGATGAACTGATTACCCTTTTTGGCAGATTTCAACAATTATCAGATTTTTCCATTTTAGGTAATTTCACATGCATATCTTTGAGAGTCTAGTTTTTTCCCAAAAAATTCCTAAAACTAAGGTAGGAAAAATTGAAAACTAACATCCTAAATTCGAAACATGAGTTTTGAGTTATTAACAAAAGTGACTTTTAAAAAACTGGAAAAAAATGCTAAATTGTAATTTTGAGGGTCAAAATGAAAGTTTCAAGCCCCCAACAAGTGCCAAAATTGGGGCCAATCGACTCAAGGTCCACTAGGAATCCAAATTCCACCTCATAACGCATCCACCCATAAAATTTCAGTCCAAATGAACATTTGAGTCAAAAGTTATGACCTCCAGAAGTCCCTGCATCAAAATCAAAACCCCTAAAACGAAGTCTAGGTGATTGGGATCGATGAAACGATGGCAGATATGCGATCTAGGGATGTCCTAAGATTCACTTGTATGATTTCATCGCTGAAATGATGAATTTAGATGGAAGAAAATGATGATTGTAGGAAGACGGATGTTGGGTTGTTTTGAGCAAACTCACCTATGCTTGGAAGAAAATTCGCCTGTTTTGGGGAGACAAATTAGCCCAAACTTCAGATGGGACTAGGAACAGGCAAGTTTGATGAGAAAATTTTCCCAAACTTCAAATGGCACAGGAAATAGGCGAATTTGAAAGGAAAATTCGCCTATCCAAGGGTCAAATTCACCTAAAATTACACAAGCGAATTTGATGAGAAAATTCGCCTATCTAGGAGATCAAATCCGCCCCTGTTTGGGCTGACACAAGAAACAAGAGAATTTTACAAGCCAAGAAAATTCGCCTATCTGAGGGATCAAATTCACCCAAAACTCAAGGGACTCAGGAAATGGACGAATTTGCTGATCAAATTCACCTTTCTGTAAAGTCGAATTCACTTAAATTTGGGGATACTCAAGAAACAGGTGAACTTGAATGTCAAATTCGCCTATCCAGAAGTAGGTTCACCCAAACTGATAGCAAATTTTCCTAAAACAACTATCATAATCGCCCAAAACAGTGACAAATTTGCCTAATCTTTGACAGGTTCGCCCAAAATGGGAGCAGAATCACCTAAACTTGATGTGAACGGGTGGAATTGATTTGCAAACTTGCCTATTAGGGAGAAAAAATTGCCTATTTCCTGAATGGTATGGATGGGGAACGGATTCGCCTAAAAATGGGATTGCCTGTTCGACAAACGAATTTGCCTAAATCTTGAAACAGACAGATGAAGACTCAGACAGGGAGGCAAAATTGCTAGTTTAGGGAGAAAATTCACCCAAGGTGATAGAAAATTCAGCTGTCTTTAGAAAACAAGTGAATTTGACTGTCAAACGGATGATAGACTGACTCAAACTGACAAAAGGTTCACCCCTAAAGGGGACAAATTCACCTATTTAGTGAAAACAGGTGAATTTGATGGAGGATGACTGACAAGATGACATGGACTGAAAGCGGGTTCGCCCTTGAAGAGGGAAAATTAGCCTATTCTGTGAAAATGAGTGAATTTGACTGAAAATGACTGACGAAATGACTCAGACTGAAAGACGGGATCACCCCTGTGTACAACAGGTTCGCCCCTAAGGGATGAAAAATTCACCTATTTTGTGGAGAACAGGAAAATTTGATGGAAAATGACTGACGGACTCGGCTGTTCCAGAGAATGAATGAAAATGGGGTCACCTAAGAAAGTGACCCACATGCGAATTCATCTCTGACAAAGACAAATTCACCTAAACAGATGACCTAGATTGGGTTGGATGCAGAAAAGATGATTGTGGAAAAAGATGACAAGCACGACAAACATCAGATAAAAGGCTAGGCTGACTCGACTAAAAATGAAAGCACTGGTATAGCACAAAGAAGACACACCAGGCAACATGAACCTAGAATTAGTGATATGGGATTACAAACGTGATGTAGGCCCACCACCTTGAGCGAACAATCCAAGG